>DWPP01000242.1:0-12662 GCA_018251735.1 Eantis mithridates tamenund
CTATATTACCTATACCTATTTAAGCAACAATTAAATTTTAAGTAGTAATCAAAAATTATAAAGGTTTGTGTGTGTTTTTAGGGCACCTCGCGACCCTCGCACTACCACGTGCTGTGGGACGACAACCATTTCGGTTCGGACGAGCTGCAGTGCCTCACGTACCAGCTGTGCCACACGTACGTGCGCTGCACGCGCTCCGTGTCCATCCCCGCGCCCGCATACTACGCGCACCTGGTGGCCTTCCGCGCGCGCTACCACCTGGTGGAGAAGGAGCACGACTCGGGCGAGGGCAGCCACCAGTCGGCCTGCAGCGAGGACCGCACGCCGGGAGCCATGGCGCGCGCCATCACGGTGCACGCCGTCACCAAGAAGGTCATGTACTTCGCGTAGGGGCACGCTCGCGAGTTCGATGACCCTACACCTTTATAACGAGACCTTGCCGCGGCGTGTCCTTGTAAACGTACCGTGCACGTGCGGCAGTTCATTGACCCTATAATTTTATATCGCCCCGCTGTGTTGGCTGCGGTATGTGCTTGTAACGTACCACGGATTTCGCATGGGGACCCCTACGTGCACGCGCGGTAATCATTGACGGGACACTTATATCGAGGCCATGCTGCGGTGTGTGTTTGTTAATGTACTTCGTATGACTATTTTATATTAAAACGTTCGGTTTCTCGTTAGCGTAGATATGGTCGTCGGTTATCGATCGTACGAGAGAATCCTACAAGCGAGTCACTGAACGTCGCCGGGGAAATACTTGTAATAGATAATATTTTATACGTTATTTCTTGACGAAGCCGCTTTGTGTGACAGCTGACTGACGTCGTATTACATATTGTGTATTTCTTTTTTTTTCCTGTTTGCGTGGACCTAATGCGCCGCTCTTAGTGTATATTGATGAGTGAAATCCGCCTACAGCGATCAAACGACACGATGTTCGTACAATAAAATACTATTCCGTAAATCATGATGCAGCATAGATGTTGTATGACGTAATTCATTTACCAAAATAATGCTATTTTGTGTTATATTAATACTTCAAACTATAAGCTGCTGTTACTTAATGAAAAAATAATTGCACAATTATCACCCAAAGTTTAGTTAGTAATTGAATAATTTAATATGTCACATCGCGCACATATTTCTATTATTTTTCATAAGCGTGTTTTTGATTGTTTAACTTTTTAGTTAAAGATTTTTCGCACTCCGTACTCTCTGCCTACCCCATAAGGGACCTGGCGTGGGGATATGTATGTTTGTATGTAACTTTTTAGTTCATTTATACAAAGCGATTGCGAAGCGTTATTAAAAGAGTTCATGTTATGAAATTAAACCAAGAATTTTAATAAGCAAAATTGCATTTTTGGTAAATGAAAACGCTGAACTGTTCATATGAACGCTTATTGATCAATTTTTTAGAGATAAATAAAAATAAGAATAATCTTGTCATAAAAATTGATAACTATAAGGATTGTTATTGATAATAATTAGTAAATCTTTTAAATTTACAATGCGTTCAAAACTATGAGAAGTGTGACTTATGGTGATCAACATAGTTCTGGAAGAAATCTGAAAGACCAAATACGATTTAAGGGATTACGAACCTTTGGACAATCGATGAGTCTAGTTGTCTCGCGTTGTTGAGAGCGTTGTCTCGAGGGAGCCAATAAATTAAGTGACAAGTTAATATAAAGATAATAATATAATAAGCTGCCTATACAATCAAAATATTTTTCGAAAAGTACATTGTTTTGACTGTATGAGTGCTTTTGAATTAAATAACATTTTCTTAGGAATTTTTATATGTTTACTAAACACGCAATGGTATAAATATAATAGGAAAACTTACCGCTTAAAAACAGATTAACTGTTGGACAAAATTACTAAAAAAAAAAACATAGGTACAGTAGATCTAAAAGTAAAGTTTTCTCTCTATGTAGCATGTGCACTTAGTGATTAGGAGTTCAAATCATTTCTTTTTTTTTTTTAATAATTATTGTATCAAGTACCGCCTAAATATATGAGAAATAAAATCCGTTTGTTACATATATTGATCATCTTCAAAGTATAAAGGTTCGAAATCCTTTTCATGTTATAATATAATATAGAACTTTTATATTTTGTGAGTATTTTCCATTAATGTTTTCTTTTATCAGACTATTAAATGATGATAATTCAATATGACAGGTCGGCTTTTGAGTGTGCCAATTTATTTAATATTTTTATTTACATGATGGATGGCACACATTACTAGCGCTTTCACATTAGGCGGCTTACCAAGGCAACAGCTAACATGCTTTGGGGCCATCCATATATTACGTCACACGAATTTCGTGATGTTTTTACCTCTTTTGTGACGTCACATATTTTGCATTTTTACGCCCAGAAATTTTTGAACTAAAACCGCAGTTCTAATGTCATTTTTATTTCTTAATCATCTTCCGGAACCCCAAACTCTTTTTTATATTTAAATTATAAGAAATATTGTACTTTGAAATGTGACGTCACTAAATGTATGAATATTTTTTATCGTGTAACGTTTACGAATAACTGGGGATTACTAGAATGATCTCAAAAGAGTACAGAATGTAAACAAAGCTGTTGAATCGCGACTTAGCACTTATTACTGCATTTTAGACCTTATAAACCGCCTAATATGAAGGTGCTTTTACTTTTTAGTTATTTATTATAGGTCTTAACGACAGCTCGGTGTGTTCTATCTCAATTACAACAGTAAATAAACTACAATGGAACTGTACAGGCAGAGTATTAGCGTAACAAACTTTCACATTAAAATAGTATGGTAGTGATTTTTTTAAATTATAATATATTTAAAACATTAAAAAGAATTGTTTTACATGAATTTATTTACTGTAGTAATTCAGTTGAGCATCATAAGGCGATTTGCTATGAAAAATATAATATTTAGTTATTAAATACTAAATTCTGTAGCTTTTTAAGCAGCTACACAGAATCGAAGGCGCAATTTTTTAATGTTTTTCTTTTAAGAAAATATAGTTTATTAATTTTTATACTTACTTAATATAGAGTACATAGGTAAATCGATCAATTTTTAAATTATCATAAAATTGGTCGATTAAGCAAGACAGTCTATGTTTATTTTTATATAGGTTAGATTGTATTATTTTAACTACATGACGATTAAAAATAAATAAGTTTTAATCTATCCATTGGTAGTATATGGAGGCCAAATACCATAATACTAATTTTTATCATTACTTTATTAGTATATATTAAGAGAAATATGAGAAACGCTTTAGTTTACTCTCGATGTGTCGTTAATCTAAGCTTTATTGATGTCGATTTACTAGAATAAGTAGATATTTGTTTGGGTATGAAAGGACCACATTACTAGACCACATAATTTTCTTCAATACTTGTGTCTAAAGCATGGTATAAAGTAATGCAGGCATAGTATAATTCATATTATAAATCAATATATCTATATATATAGATCATAGGGCCTGCATAACTGTTTCTTGATATTTTCAACGTCTGGTTATCTAAAAGGTCATCCATTGAGTAAAAACATAATCAGTAACGTCTAAGCAACTTCATTCGCGTGGTTATAGATATAAACTCATAGAAATTTTGGGACAAAATTAAAAATGCCTATATATTGCCTAACAACATCCCTACTTTCCAGTGCAATCCTATCAAAATCGGTTTAGTCGATCCAGAGATTAGCATGAACAAACAGATTGTTTTGGTATTGTGTAAATTACTAAGTACTTGAAAAAACAGTTATTTTAAAATTACATAGACACTTCATTTTTATTTATATAAAAGATAAGAGAAACTGTCAAGAAAACATGTTGCAGGTCCGAAGCAGCATATATTGTAATTGTAGGTAACTATCTCTCAGATAAAGCCTCGCCTCGCTCCTAATTATTGTACAGATATTGATCTAAAGATTTCCTATCTTTTTAACAATATCAGTACATATACAAATATGTTTATATATATGTGTGTGTATATATATGTATATATATTTTATTTATATATTATTATATTTGTATATTTTCAGTAAACTATGTAATGACTTTATTTTGGTTTTCATCAAATTATAACACATTTGAAAGTACTTATTAACTTTTTATGTTCTGTCAGATTTCATATGGCGATGTTTATTTTAAACCTAAGATCAGTGTTTCTAACGAGGCGAGGAGTGCTAGTCTGCGGGATCTATTGTTTGAGCCAAGTCGTTTGCAGAATGTCCAATTTATATATCATTTTGGTTGCTGTTTCTGATTATAAGAACGTGCTAACTTTGTTACTTAAATCTGCTTTTATTTCTCTTAGACGAAATGTATTAGATATGTCACAGCACTACACCCATTTTTAATATATTGATGTAACTTAGATGTAGACCTACTCGTATTAAGTTATTTTAATATTTTTAAGAATCTAAACAAGGGATGTGGCTAACGTTAGATGTAAGGGAATTTTTAAAAATCTGTCCGTTTTTGACGATAAAAAAAGGTAAATTTTGTATTATCATGTAACAAGTCTCACGATTTACGTCGATTATAAGTGTTAAATGAACGCCAAAAGAATTCCTCTGTTCGCCTTAAATTTGATCGTTCATATTTTTATAAAATATTTTTATATAATTCTAGAACACTGCTTTAATTCATCATACAATAATATAAGCGGTACAAAATAATGAGTTCAATGTTGTTAATCAATCTGGTGAATTTTGAGTAGATATATTGCAATAAATGTCGTCTTGTTAACTTCATTAGAATTTGTGGTACATGAAAACGTAATGTAGTATTTTGTAGAAAGTTTTTAAATTAAAGTGTGACCCATAGTTATCGTGTGGAATATAGAGGAAAATATGAGTATCAAATAAATATGATATAAAATTATGAAAGATAATGAAACTTAACAGAAATTACCTTTGGTACATACCTTCTAAGATAATTTATAAAAAACCGTGACGAGAAAACAATTAAAATTTAGTGTAGCATAAATCTCCAGCTTAATTAATACTAAAATGTGGAGCTTCGTAATTAATGTGTAGGATTTAATGACCGTTTCGCGATTCAGCCGAGGATTAATTTTAGGTATTTTAATAAATAGGTTATATAATTAAAGTCTAGATATATAGTCCGGCATGCAATATTATAATTTTTCTAGTATCCCATTTCAGGCCAAAAGTAATTTTCTTTGCCGCCTCTTAGTTTTTAAGTATGTTTTATTCACAGGTATGAATTATATAATTTAATGTTTTGATATGTAATATCACTCACTCCATAGGAGGAAGCCTGACCAAAACATTAAATTGTTGTTAACATTATTATGAATGTAATCGGTTACTCTGTCGTAAAAACTACTGCGATCAAAGGATCACTTGTGCAGTATTCTATATTTAATGTACTTGGCAAGCTTCCGATGCGCTTTGCCCTTTTACTTGGGTGATTTTTAATTAATTAATCAAAAATGAATTGTGTTCGATGAATAATATTTCTTATTGATATTGGAAACAATTGGTAGCTTGTTTGTTTTACAGCAGGCACCGTATGGAAAAACAATGTTTCTTCTAATGCACAGAGAACTGCTTTAATTATACAATCAATGATAGGTCGTAAAGTAGTTTCCAAATTTCTTCGTGCAGGGTAACAAAGGATTTTGAAGATGATGTTAAAAACGCTCAATTTGCGTTTTGGTGTAATATAATTTAATAAATACTTTATTTAATAACTCTCGATTATTATATTATCTTTTAACATTATTTTCCTAATGCATTATGAAATGTTCAAATCATGTATTTCTATCATCGGCCGATTCAAAATGTATGCAACACCTATCTATCATATAAATGATTTTAAATTTGCATTCTCTTTAGAATTAAAATTTCAAGTTTATATTGAGCTAAAAGATGGTAGCGTTGATCTTAGACTAGCCCTTAATATAACTCAAAATTTTAAAAGATAAGAAAATAACATCATGAAAATGACCTAAAAAAATGCTATCTACACTCTGCCGTTTATTTATTGACATTTTTTTTTTGTTTCTATTGATTATATAGTATACATCTAGATATTAAAATAGCATTTTTAATATGCAATAGCATATGTACATTATAGTATCGATAAAATGGTAACAAAATATATGTGCGTATATGGCAACTCAGTATATAACGTAATTGCTAAAAAAAATATAAATAAACAGCATTCAGATCAACTCATCCACTCAAAGAATATTTACAGTCATATCTATTAATTCGCTTTAACCTGTGATCATGGAACCGGCAATTAAATCATAAGGTAAAAATAATGTAAGGTGTTTAACAGTTTGTTGCGCAGTGTTCAATTGTTTTTTGTTTGATTTAAATTGTTTAGGTACGAAATACTTTTTTTTTGTTTCTAATAACATCTTATGTCTATTAATTGAATGCTTAAATTTTAATTTTCAACAAATAATGTTTTTTTCTAGATACAACCATATATAATATTGTACCTAAACAATTTAATCATTTTAGTTGAATATTATTTAACACTTAAATATTAGGATATGTGCAAAATATTTGGTTACTTAAATTTGATGAATCATGTCCTAAGTTATTACTTAATCGCATTTTCGAGGCTTATTGTTCAGATTTATAGATTGTATTTTCATGTTTGTAAATTATTCTCTCGGTGTTTGTAATTTGTACCTCGTCCAATGGATGGTGTTTATTTATTGGAAGAAAAATCTATTTTTTATATTATCAAAATTGATGATTTGGATACTAGTACTTTGAACAGATTCTAAACATGTAAATTAATGTATGTGGCCAATAAAACACATAGAAAAACTAAAAATTATGAAAACTTATAATTTGTTAATATCTAATAGGATAAAACAATTACTGCATTACTTCAAGTCGATTAACTAAATGGCTCGTATTACGTGATTTTCCCATTCAGTACGTTTTATTAAAAGTTTCTAATAAAACTATAATAGAAAGTTGAATTTGATTGATGGAAAAGATGAAGGAACACATCACCTGTATAACAACATAGTTAAAATAGAAGTGATAATCTTTGCCAAATCTAAAATTTAATTTGGCGAAAGTTTATAACTCTTTTAGGCAGTATAAAATCAGTCTGGTGATTTGCGAGACTTGTGCAGCGATACGAATGCCTAAATCAATCATATGTTTACGAAAGGTTTGTTCTACATGTAGAAAATAATAGAACTTTTGTTATTAGTTGTACCATAATTTAAAACATATACAATGTATGTACTAACGGTATTCACATAACAAATTATTTACACAGACATATTTCGTAGCTTCATAGGGAATATAATATACATATTAACCAATAAATAAAAACCATCCTACATTGTGTAAATTTTTATATAAGTATCTAAATTACTTGTAACTTAGTCAATAAACTTGTAACCGGAACAGTAAATAAAAGAGATAGTAATAAGGGACACACAAAAACTGTTTGCGACTTAATTTGGGATTTAATACACTAATAAAATAATAAGGTATATAAATCTGCTTTACTCTAGACACGAAGTTATGTATACTTTTTTAATATCCCATAGATTGGTGCACTGTTTATCTGGTAAAAGAATTGCAAAACAAGTTTGTATAATGTTGTTTATCTTTAAATAATTTACAAAAAATAAAATAAAACAACCAAATTAATACATAAATTTTATTTACCATTTTGAAAAAGGTAATGTAAATAGTGGAAATATTTTATAAGTAAAGGAAAGCTAAGCATCTTATAAAAATATCATTTTTATAATTCCAAACTGGACACTCATGTACCGGCAAGTTATGTCTTACACTTACATGTCACATACTCTACATGTTATATGAATTTACATATTTGTGATATCAACATGTATATAATTTGTATAAATGTGTTTCTCCAGAAGCTAATAATACATAACATGGAATTTCTATATCTTTTATGTATAACTTCAACCTTTCACATTTCCAAGCTCTGCAGGCAAATCTTACATTTAGACAACAACTTTAATAAACACTGTATGGAATGCTATATATCATAGACGATAGATAAGAAGTCATCATTCCATTATAGTATTGCATACTAAGCTTCAACCCAGCAGTCTCTTACAACACTAAATGAACCTTCGACCACGCCGCTATCACCAAAAAGTTTTTCAAATGAAGTTTCATAAACGTGAACTACATTCCAACACTAACCATTCTCTTAAGAAATTCAAAGTAGCATAATGTTCTTAAAACATAAATTCTTTAATGAAACTGAGTTGCCAGTTATTAAGTACACTTAGGTAGAAAATACACACTGATAATACCCAACATACAATAATTCAAGTTTGAAATTAATTATTGTGGGGTTTATGAAGTGCTAAAAACTTAATCTTATTTGAAGCAACCACCCCTTAAGCTTGTGTATTGTTTTCAGCACAAGCTGATAAGGTACAGACTCGATAGGGTGCAATTGTGTGCAACTTGTGGTTGGATGGACAATCGATAAAATAATTCAAATATATCATTTTTAATTAACACTCAAACTCATTGGTTGACTATATTAAAGAGAAGAAAATCTTTTCTGCTAGGTATGAATAAATATCGGCTGTGATTGGATATTAGTTATTGGTATGAGAGAGATACCAAAAATAAAACCTTATTTCGCCCATTAGGTCAACTGATTTGTGGGACACAGCTGGTGAGCAAGTGAGTTTCCTCAGTGTGAAATCTGAACAATTTCCAATTGCGTTGCTTAGCTTGAATAAATAGTTTTAAATAGCTAAAACAATGCATTTGAATATAGTATAATGCGATTCTAATAAGAAAAACATCTATCTTCAATGATAACTTAAAAAATGTTGCGACCTAGTATTATACTTTTGTATCCCGGCCGGCTGATCTTGGCTCCGGTATACGCTGTACTAGGTCACGTGTGTAAAGTTAGGCCCTCTATCGTCAGTTTCAGTAAGTGATGATCATGCTGTGTGCTCCCGTGGCGTGGCGGCGTGTCTCGGTGTAGTCAGGTGTGTGTGTGTGAGTGGGCGTGGCCTCTAGGGCAGCGGCTTGTCCTCGGGGATGGTGGGCGAGGTGGCGCCACTGGCCGCGCGGCTCGCGTCGCGGAGCGCCTCGTCGAAGCTCTGCGTCGAGTTGGACCGCGAGGCTACCTTGCCCTGAATAAGTTTCATTTCAATATTACTACAAAACTCTCCCTTTATAAAAGATTGGGATGTATGGGACACTCAAAGGGAAGATAACAAGCATCTTGGTCTTTATGCAATTAATAGGAAACTAACTATGCCTGTGATTTCGATTACGCGGGAGTTCCGCTGAGTCGAAATTTCAGCATAATCTTTCATAATTTAAAGAAAAGAAAACCATACCTTAACATTCTCATACGCGGTCCCGACGCGCTCCTCGATGGAGCGGAAGGACTCTGAGTTGCGCATCTGGCCCAGTTTGCTCGACACGCCGGCCGTGATGCCGCCTAGGATAGACGTCGTCTTCTCCGCAGTGGACTTTATCACAGATTCAGTTTTTTGGTATCTGTGGAATATATAATTATTTATTCAGTTATTTTCAACCGCTGTATCGAATCCTAAACAAAGACTGTCTTTCTTTGATGTTTGAAGAGTCTTGATTACTCTAAGTTAAGCTAGAAAATGAGAAATTTACCATTTAATAGTTAAAACAATTATGAAACTAAAAATTGAACGGAACGCTGAAAGGAGTAGAAACTGTGTAAACAGGTGTTGAAAAATGTTTAACATACATACATGTAGTAAAAAAGGCAGTCAGTGACCCTATTTTTATTTAAAATTCACTTATTAAACATCTGCTCCATTTTAGGTACAGATAAATCATAGAGAAATGAATCACGTAGGTTTTATAAGCATGTATGATTAATAGCAACATATTCTTTTTACAAGGATGTAAAAAGAATATGTTGCTGTAGACTAAAGAATATAAACAATATCAACAAAATACTTAAAAAAATATTTCGATCACGATGAAACATCGGCCGTTATCATTACATGATTAAATCTGTTGCAACGAGATACACCAATGGAATAAATACACTTTAAAATTACGCAAAGCAAGATTAGTACAGAACTATGACACATATATTTTATGTACACAATAGTACTGTTAGTAGTAATATGACATCAATTATATTTCTATCTATAACTTTCAATATTACTCCATGCGTTTAGCCTTTTTTATTTTACTGCAGTGCCCGTTTATAATAAGGAACTGCATTTTTAATATGCTACATTATGTATAAATTAAATGATAGCTTGTCTGCAGTCTAGGAATTTATATAATGTATCCTATGCTATAAAGCATTCCAAGTAAACTTTACACAATAAAGCGTGCCAAGTAGAGTTTACATTATATGTTAGAGCTGATTGGGGGCCATTCATTATGACAACCTAAAAGTAAAGCCGGCCGCAGAGAAATCATAAAGAAAAAGTTTAAGATGAATTGTCAAATAAAGAAATGTCTAGAAAAGCCGGCGAAGATTGTATTACTAGAAAAATCTAGACGAACGGGCACCGTATGTAAAACGAACTTTATTGGTAATGCGGTAAAGGTCACTTTCGCATGCACTGGGGACAATGACAATCGCAGCTATAGAATTTTCGATTATTTTAAATGATCGAGTGCATTGACCCAGTGTTTTCGGGAAAGTTCGCGTATTCTATTAGAAGAAGTAAGACGAAAGAGCCGCGACACCGGTACAATTTTCTTTGGGAAGCGATTACGAAAGTGAACTGTACCTTTGTCGCGTGTACTTTGTAAAAATTTTAATATGTTGGGAAATCTAAATTCTCCAGATGAAGTCAGGGTGGTCGTCTAGTCTAACATTACAATTTACAATCAAAAGTCATTGTCGCGCCGCCCCAGGTCACCTTACGAATCTGAAATCACGTGTGAAGCCGTAGTGTCTGAACACGTGACGGATGTAATTAACTTAGCTACTCCCTAAATTGGTTTTCTATTCATAACAAGATTTCAATAATCCGTCTGCATTTAAGTTGAAGTTTATTTAAGACTAACTAGTTAGCTGACGATACTCACGTGTCAACCATTTAATCGATTTTGTTTGTTTATGTTAACAAACATAATGGAAAAACATTTGACTAACTATGCGTGACATATATATTTATACATTTTCATAAGTGTGAAATTGATATAGTTGTTTTTATACTAAAAAATATATAATGTACTTAAGGCCCTAAGGATAAAGCAGCTCTATATAAAAGAAAATTAACCGACTAAAACTAAACACTTTTATAAAGTATAGAATAGGCGTTCCTCCAACCAAGTACGCTTATTAAACATAACTCAGATGTCAGGTCAAGATAAAATGATGTATGGGACCACACGGGAATCGTTTCACAAATAAAAGAATCATGAAAATTGTTTAATGCTAAAGATATAATATAAAGATATCAGGTAACAAACATAAAAAATAGAGTCGAATTTATCGAATAAATTACAGTGGAGAACCTCCTATTGCTTGAAATCGATTAAAAAAATTGAAATTTCTGTCGACATCGATTGAAGAACCGCAATTGAATTTTAATTAGGAGAAAAAATACTGCAGCTGTATACATACTGTAGCTGTACATTTGTATATAATATTTGTATTCGAAATACGGAGGGGTCATTCACCTCAAACGAATTCCAGATCTGTTCGAAAATTGTACGAATGATCATAAAATTCGACCCAAATTATAAAATAATAGGCAATAAATTCTAAATAGTATCAAATCAATTAGTTACCGAAGCAATTATGGAATAAGTATTTGATCAAACCACATATAGGCAAAACTGACACACACACACACATATATCTTCACGCCAGGTCCCTTACGGGCTAACAATTAGGCACTTGACTGTCAAGTCAATTGAGATACTTTTAGTCTGCGGTCAAAATGCATTATTTCCTAGATTTTATATGACAAACAGAAACAATGAAGTCAACACAGAAAATTAAATTATATTTTTTATGAACAAGAAATAGCCCAGTTTCTTGGATTCAATTGACTGTCACCTTCATGGAAGTGTGTCTTAAAACTACCTAGAAGTCGCTGGTTATTGAGTTTGTCAAAATTAAAAATGAGTTACACTCTTATACTTTGTCTAATGAAAGCTGTTGTGGATAATTTTTATGTTTATTATTTATATCTTTTAAACTCCTTTTAAATCATATTAAAAATATTAGGTTATGCAAATCTCCAATAAATAAACATTAAACATACCGTATTTCATACTCATCCGTTCGCGTTGTTTAAAGACACAACGTTCCACGTATAGCTTTCCATTGTTCTCCTCCATGTAAACATAAACTATATCGTCCTCCCTCTTTTGGGTAATTGTCGAAAAAAGGGGTACAAAGTTTCTGCTTCAGGTATTTATACATTATCTTAATATAATTCTAGTGTCACCACGTTTGTCCGGGATGAACTCCGAACCTACTGAACCGATTTTAACGTTTTTTTTTTTCAAAATGTGTGCTTTGTTTCAACTTAAGAGTTAGGATAGTTTATTTCTGACAAAGAGACATGGTTCGATAAGATTCTAACAGATGACCGTATAAGGTAGTCAGTTGTCTGAATTGAGTAAATATCCAATAGATGGCGCTATTATTTTATTGCGTTCAGTTGCG
>DWPP01000243.1:0-12658 GCA_018251735.1 Eantis mithridates tamenund
CTTTTTGCAACAATGTTTAAACTGTGTGTGACATGTTATTAGAACGACTCTTGCCTTTACTTTCAGGCGTTTACATTATTTTTTAAATATACGATCAAAAAGGTAATTTAACTATGAGAATTTGTTTTCGTCGTATTGTTGAAATTTCAATATGTTATTTCAGATATCGAAATTTAAAACCCTGAAATTACCTTCAATTTATTTAGATAAAGATTTTGAAAGTGCAACGGGATCAAAATAATATTAAATAAGTCCTTATTTTTCTTTATTTCTACGGGAAAGTAATAAAACCTGTTACCCTTGACCTCGCATGTAATGTAGTAATAAATCAATTTAGGTTTACTGTACGGTCTAGGTATCTTATATGAACTTATGATACTATTTCTGTGTATTAATATTGGTAGAAGGATATAAGGTATTGCGAGCTTTAAACTGGCAGAGTCGTCACAGTTTCGACTAATAGTTGGTAACAATATGTAAGGAAGGCTTAACGTGAAGTCACGATCTGGGCTTGGAAGTTCCTAAGCATGGAAGCGTGAATAAAATCTTGCCTCTAGCCAAGCCCACTGTCAGATGCTTAACTTTGTAAATCGTTAGTAATCTACACCAACCGCTAGGCAATACACTTTATATATACGTATCAGCCTATTGCAGTCCACTGGACATAGGCCTTCCCAAGCTTGCGCCAAACCCCCTTTATTTCTTTTATTTAACAGTACCTATATCAAATATATTACGTCATAATATATCATAAATAAAATTCGTCTATCAATTAAAAAGGTCTACGACCGTCAAAGAACGAAAGCGAATACAAAACAGAGGCTCGTCATTCCTTAAAAAATGATTGCGCGTTGCAAAAAAATTCATTCATTCATTCGGTAAAAACGTATGGGCGGTACGTTGAATATCGTAAAAGCATTCCGGCATCGGACAGGGTACGTTTTGCGAGTCAGATGCAGGCCAAAAACATCGACAAATAAATCCCACAAAGGGTTCCTCACTATTGTCCATCTGAGGGGCGTTCCGAGGGTTTGACCAGTTACAGACTGACCGCGTTTTAACGCTGCGTTTTTGTTGAAATGACTGACTTTTGAAAACTTTTAGAATTCAATCATCTTTTTTGCAATGTTTTGTAGTGGTTAAATCTTATTTGAAACAGAACATTAGTGACTGACAACGAACTATTATGTAACTATCAATTTTTATATTATTATGGAAAAACCATATGTTATCATGCTAATTATTGTAATCTTCCTCAAATGGGATAGTCTATGGGCTAAGATTTGTTTGACATGGCATCCCACCTACACTGATTTCTTATGTAATGCATTGATATTCTATCTTAATTGTGGAGAAGAAATAATAAACTATATGATAACAGTTAAAAAAAAGTATTTTCACTATGTAATAAAAGGATTACCTCTTTAAGATTGTTACATACACATATTATAATTTGAAAAACGTTACGAGATGCATGTTTTCAGAAAAAGTATCGAAAAAACTCTCATAATTCAGCAACCTGTCTGAAACTGTCCTGATATTTCTCGTGTTGGACACGAGGAGATTATTATTGCTCATTTGCGCTTTCATAAAAAGATAACAGTAAGGTAGAAGAAATGTCCGTTCTATTTACTCTGCATTCCTTGTTCAAACGATAGCAATAAAACGCTGCACCAAAACGCCTGCAGTCTGAAGTGGACTTTATTAGGCAATAGGCAAGGATCGAGATCCATTGTCCATTTGAATTATTATTCAGTTTTGTCGCTGGATAATCTTTGTGTTTATAATTTAGTGCGGTTTTGCGCCAGAAGCTTATGGCTAATTATCTCAGTTAAAATATTAAATATACGGTCGAGTAATCCCGCCTCTCGGGAGATATGGTTTTTCCGACGTAGATTAGGTACTTAGATTTTCCATTTCATTATGCAATGCAGAGCTGCAGTTGTGTCTTTGTCTCTTTGTGATATTGAGAATAAACTTAAAATAAACTGATGTTTGTGATTAAAATTTAGAACGTTTCAAAATCCTGCAATAAAAATTATTACATTTATTAGGTACTATGCAAATATTATGAAAACTAGTTATAATGTGACTGAACTAAATTTTAATCTATTTCCATTTGATTCTCTATTGACTGCAAATGATCAAATAAGCCATTTAATTAAAATCAACTATATTCATTTGACGTCAGCTTTATTGTGTGATAGTGGGCTGTCACACAATAAAGCTATTGTCAAATGTTTTAAATATTTAATTATAAGCTTCGCTGCAATCATTTTAATGTCTCGTTATTGAGTACGAGTCCCTATCAACAAATAGACGAGAGTCTTTACTCTCGTTCATTTTGAATACAGCAAAGTTATATCTCCACGATCTCTCTCTCTCATCTTTCTATGATAACCGAATGGTACATCAAATTTTACTACCAGCGATCATCCATCCATGTACCGATCACACCAAATTACGTAAATAATTCCTTAAAACCCTCAGTTAAACCCCAGCTAAACTCTACCAACATGATTTAATATAGACTAAACTCTTTTCAGCTTTTAGAATGTGAAAATATGATAAACCTCGCGAACTTGATTCTTTTAAGACGTTCTGCATTTTGCGGGATAAAAAATTGAATTTTTTTACCCCTAAATTACCACTATGCCTCAATCATGTCGATTCTCTTGCTCTATAGAAAAATATTTTTTATCTCGGAAAAAATAAGTAGTTGTCATTTTTCCGGAATAAAAAGTAGCCTATGTGCTATTCCAGAGTACAACCTAACTTTATACCAAATTCCAACCAAGTCCGTTTTGCCAGTCGGTAGTAATTGAATAACATACATACATCCAAACTTTCATAAGTATATTAGTAATATAGTTAGATTTAATGTTGACAATTTTCGAAACAAAGGCATGCTATTTTATTTCTTTTAGTGTAGGTTAGTATTACGTAAACTACACACGCGGGTACCGTTTAAACGAGGGTTAGGACCCAGATAATTAAAGTGCCCCGGAATATGTGATCCGTGACTTGATCTTTTGTGGGGTTAAATAGTTACCTAACTCCTGTAGGAATTTTTACTTTGTACATACCTGTATGTGTTCGCTTGAGACGCTTTATTGATGTTTTCTTTTTGAACAGGAGATATATTTGAGGTTTACATTTAAATAAAACATAATACCTATTGGAGTAAGTAATCGTCATCATCATCATTTCAGCCTATTGCAGTCCAGTGCTGGATGTAGCCCTCCCCAAATTTGCGTCGAATATCCTAAAAAAGTAATAATATAATATAATATACAGTAATAGATATTGTCATTGATCTATACTGTTTTTACTCATAGCCTCATCTAATAAGCCCTAGTGTAGAGAACGCTAGGGCTTAGTTCAAAAGAATACCGAGAGTTTTTTTCTGCTGTCATTTTTTTCTCTCGGTCTACCTCATTCAGGTACACAGGATTGCTTAAAGCCAGTGAAGTAATGATATAATCATATTTTTATTACTTTACACATTTATTAAGGGTATTTTGTATATCTTATGATGAAATAAAGTATTTGACTTTGGCTTTGAACACGACTGCTTCAGCGGCCATCGGTCTTGTCCACTTGACCAACCCACTGCCACTTCAACTTACTTATTTAATGTGTTATGTTGGTTATTTTAATTCTCTCGTGGAAAATCTCATTTCGATGAAAGTAGAAGTTCTTAGTAGATGAAACCTGCATGCCTGAAAGTTCTGAAGATAGTTCTTGAGGGCAAGTGAAACGCCAATCCGCATTTGGCCAGCGTGGTGGACTAGGGCCAAACCCTTCTCTGAGAGATGATCTGTGCCCATCATTAGTACAGGAAATGGGTTGTTAACAATACTAGCAGTTGGAAAAAAAGTGAAATAGCAAAAATTATAGAAAAACCGACTTGATGATATTTTATCCGGGTTTTAAATTACTGTTAACTGCAATGTTCTACAGAAAAAATCCATTTGTATAAAATCACCAAACGATTCCAGAATTTGCATAAGTTCAACAATTTCCCAAATTGAAACACGCGACGGCTTTCTGTAAATGAAAGCTTTCGGCCGATATTATTTTTTTCTGAAAATTGTTTGTCTGTTTTTGGGTCAACTTCATTATGTACATCGGACACTGTGAAAATGTATTTTCATTTTATTACGTAAGTCTTTAAGAAATGCGATGACTGTATAGTGAATATGTGATAGATAGTTCAGATACGAAGTACAAGTTCGAATCCCAGCGCCTACACCTCTACCTTTTTTGATAAATGTCTAACCTACTTTGCGGTACATAAAAACATCGTGGCTAAAAATCCACTAATCGACATTTGACCAGCGTGCAGTGAATGAAGCCTCGTGCCCAACAGTGGGACAGTGTAGGGTCCTTGACTAACCACTACTCTTCTTTCACTGAATATGTTGTGTTGAGATGACGGAATAATAACTAAGACTGTCTTTGAATACTAATTTATTGAGTTATAAGAACTATGCTAATAATGATGATATGATTCTGATTAAGCCTATGATTGATTTGCATAGGTGAGCACGCGCGATTACTTTGACGCTTTTGAACGTACTGAATTTACCTACATTTGATAGAAATATTTGAGGTGACAAAAATCACATGCTTAGACACATGTTTATGAAACTGCCTGCGCAGCATAATGTACGGGTTGGCTCGTACATGCTCCCCACCGAAAAAGATGAAGTGTTAGGGTAATGAAGTGCTACAAGATGATTAACAATTTGACTTATCTACGCTTGTTAGTAGATGAAATGACTACATATATTTAATGAACTAAAATTATAATGAATTAAATCTAGCACTGTTTTCACCGACAACGTAAACTGCACGAAAATTCGGGGACGTACCCTTGTTTAACCTACTGACGGAAGATTTACACTTATTTTGCCCGTTTTTACGATAGATACCAAATTGATCACTTACACCGCACTGATTACTTACACTACACTGATCACTTACACTGCACTGAATGTCTGCCCGCTGTTGCTGTCGAGCGGCACTCGGCTGCAGTCTGGGTGCTGCAGCCTTCCCCACCGCCGATGCTTCCCTGAAGAAGTACTTACGCCGAAGACACCTTACCAACCAGACAGTCGATGCTATTACTATAACGCCGACGATGACGTACGTTACCGTATAGAGATGTATGTCATGACTGCTGATATTGTCATACAACGGTACTGTCCGCTGCATCTCTTCTATCTGCTCCTGTATATGTATCAGTGTCTTTTTATGTTGGCTAATGTCTGCCTCAGTGATGTTTTCAGTATATGTGGGTATGGATATATTGATGAGACGGTTGATTGGAGATAATAATGGGACTAAAATATCTTCCTTAATATGCAGACTACTCATGTCTTGTTTTTGAGTATATATTGTAAAGTCCTTAGACTTTATTATACAACCAGAACTTGCACTCAATAAACCGGCATTTGATAATGACAATGGCGTAATGTGATCTTCACACAGTAGCTTGGCTTGACATGTGTTGCAACAAAAATAAAAAAAAGTATTGATTTGATTTAAATTAGACCAATGATCTGTACATTGTTCTTGGTAAAGGTTACACTTGCCAGTAACTGCATTTGCTTCGCAGAAGCTCTCGTCATCCTTGATTTGATTTATAGGAGACTTTGTAGAACATAAAATTGTGCCTGAATCTTGCTGCAGACATTCTTTAAAATCATGCTCTGTCATTGGCAACAGAGCGTCCTTTTTTAAATTTAGGGCAAGGTAACTTGATACAGGTTTTATACTTACGGTCAGATGATCATTGCGTAATTGTGGTATGGGGATGAGCTTATAGATTTCGTAGATGTCTCGATGAACTAGAGGTATTTTAGTTTCGATTATGAGGTAATTTGTCGACATCCTAGCTTTGACCTTTAGAAGATGATATATTTTAGGTAGTGAAATACTATCAAAGGGAATGGTTAAGTCCTTAGAAACCTTGCCAGAAATAATTGTTAATTCTCGTTGTAATTGTTCTGGAGTGAGAAGGTGAAGACTCATTTGGCCGTTGTAGATATTAGTCAATGTGTCCAAAATAGTGTCTTGCATATGTTTCAGATGTGTCAATATATTGTTGGCAATAACGACGGAGATAGTAAAGTCGCTGATCACTGAACCCTCTTGATACTCAGATTTTAAATCCCTTAATATATTTTCAAAACTATAAAGTCGCTGCGTAATTAAATTGTGTTGTTTGTTCATCAATAATTCAGTGCGTTTTAATAAATTAAATTCTGCTTCAACAATAGATGTTTGATTTTTCCAAAGTACAGCTAGATGTTCCTGATTCTTCCTGATGAGGTTTATATCGCTCTCATATTTTTCAGCAAAATTATTATCTAAAATTCCGAATAAACTGTTTGCAATAGATCCTATCCCATTGACCAGACCGCGACGCGTGCGCGAATTTTGATTATTCATCAACAAGCCATTGTAATGGATCAGCTGTTCGTTACCGTGTTGGAGCTGTAACATAATCGCGTCGCAATGTGAGATCCCCTTGATCTTATTACAAATGTTTTGTAAATATTCTATGTTTTTATTTAAGGCCTTTGAACCTTCCCAGTACGGACTCATGTTATAGTAGACGACTAGGCGCCACTCGTCTCCTATTACGTACATGTCTGTTATTTTATCGAATAATAAGCTTTGATTGCCTGGAAGTGTAGTAACATTATATGAACCTTCTGTGCTTGACATAAGAGTCATTATGAATAATAAAATTGAAAAAACTATTTGTGAAAATGAATACTTGATTTTTCTCCTTGATTGGACGTGATACGTTGAAAAGCTTGTTTTGTTTAACTTTTCTTCTTTAGCTTCCTCCTCTTTATGAACAGGTAAAATAGATAATTTCACGATAGGACGCTTCATAACCCCATTCTTGGTTTTTAAGGTGACTACCCTTACATAGCCATCACTTCCTGGATGTAGCGCTATTACTCGACCAAGTGGCCACCTCCCCGCCGGCAAATTAACGTCTTGTATAAGCACAATGTCATTTATTTTTATGTTTTCTTTTGGCTGTTTCCATTTGCAACGTGCGGATAGTTGAGTAAGATATTCGGAATGCCATCTTTTCCAAATGTCTTCAAAAATCTTACGTGTAAGCTGCCAACGAGTCCTTAAATCTGTTTCCGTTTCAAATAATGTAAGGTTTGGTCCACTTGTTAGGAAATGCGAAGGTGTTAAGCAATCCAAATCATCAGGATCTTCCGTCAAAGGGCATAACGGTCTTTGATTCAAACTTGCTTCTATTTTTGAGAGAACCGTGCTGTATTCTTCATAGGTTAGTCTCTGCTCCCCTATTACCCTTTTCATGTGATATTTAAGACTTTTGACGGAAGCCTCCCATAGTCCTCCTGCTGATGGCCAGGATGGAGCATTAAAATGCCATTCTATACCCATATCCGTGACATCAGCCAAAAATTCATTATCAAATATATTAATAATCTCCTCATATTCCTGTTGTAGAATCTTGTTTGCTCCTATAAATGTAGTACCTTGATCACTGTATATATGTCCTGGCACCCCCCTTCTTGCTGACATTCTGCAGAGCGCTGCCAAGAATGCTGATTTGGTCAAATCCGAAACCAGCTCAAGGTGTACGGCTTTGGTTACCATACACACAAATACAGCCACGTAGCCTTTGCAGGTCTTAATACCGCGCCCTTTGTTGGACTTCACAAATACATGTCCTGTATAATCTACACCTGTATGGTAGAATGGTCGCGATGGAGTAACCCTTGATTCCGGTAAATCTCCCATCAATTGAAAGTGCCGACTTGGATTATGTTTCCGACATTTAACACATTGATAAATACGCTTTTTGGTGGCCTTGATCCCACCTACTAGCCAGTATTTCTGCCGCATAAAGGCTGTTGTAAGTTTAGCTCCTCCATGATGTGTGAGCTTATGACAATGGTCAATGATTAACTCTGATAGTCTACTATCCTTGGGTATAATTATGGGATGTTTCATGTCCCAGTCAAGATGAGCATGTTTTAGACGTCCACCTACTCTCAACACGTCTTCTTGATCTAGAATAGGTTTAAGCATACAAATCTTGCTTTTTGTTGATATTAAACCCCCTTTCTTTAATGTCTGTATCTCTTGCTTAAAATACTCTTCTTGCACTTGCTTAATTATCTTCATTTTTGCCTTTTTAATTTCGCTTAACGTTAAATATGCATTCTTCACTTGCTTTCTTGTAATAAAACGATAAATCCACGCCAAAATTTTTGTTATATTGCTTAATGAGTTATGCTTTTCTAATAACTCTATAATGATGCTTGATTTATCTGCTGAGCTTTTTGGGTACTTGTGTTGTTCATCACTAGCCAACTGTCGTAGTGTCATCATGGCTAGGAATGGGGCGGCCTTGGTGCCGTACGTGACCTTTGTCAGCTGGTATTCCTGTAATACGTCCGATGGTGACTCTCTCCATACAATCTTCTTTGATTTATTTCTCGATAAGCCCAAATAATTTTCAACATTGTCTTTGAGAGGTAGACGAACTTCGTACCGGCCATCTGGGCGGCGCACTGTTGTATCTTTGTAAAATTCCATCACGCGCTGGTCTGCTGATGACATAGATGATTGCTCCGAAATGTCTTCAATGCTCCAAAATTGTTGTATTTCATCGATGTTGTTTAAGGTCACGTTGCATTGCAATGTGCGCTCTACATTGCCACTTAATATCCAACCTAAGCGCGTTCTTTGAGCAGTAGGAAAATTGGAATTAGTTTTAATTATTCCATCCATTAAAATTAGGCTGTAGATATCGGCTCCAAGTAAAAGATCGACTGGACTTGAAATGTTAAAATTGGGATCTGCTAAATTTATGTCGTCTAATACTGGCCAATTAGGTTTCGGAAACGAGTTACTGGGTAAATTCTTGAGTAAAGTGTTCATGATGAACACTTCAGTCTCAAAACTAAACTCTTCATGAAGAGACTGACACTTGATTGTCATTACCCCCTTGCAGTTACTCTCTTTGTCTCCTATTCCTGATATAACCCCACGAGATTTCCTCCTGGGAAGACCCAAATTCTGTGCGGCGTTTTCTGATATTAATGAGGTCTGTGAACCTTGATCCAGCAGAGTGCGGATGCTGTGATAAGTTCCATCCTTAGCCTGTATTTGGATAACTGCAGTTGCTAACAATACCTCCGGTGATTGACCCTGCATAGACACGTGCGTGTTTCCGTGCCGAGGTTCGGATTTCATGTTGTTATCAGGACATACGTCATTCGATGTCGACATAGTACATTTATTGTAAAATGCATCGTGCAATAATGTATTATGTTTTTCGTTGCATTCGCGGCAACGACTTTCCTTATTACAAACCTTATGTCGATGATTATTAAGACAGTTTTTGCATAAGTTATTTTCTGTTACTATGTTAAGTTTTAAATGTGCTGGCATTTCTAAAAATTTTGGACAATAATATATTTGATGATAATTATTACAAATCGCACAACGTTTAGCTGATTTACCATATTCGGCGGATGTTGGTTGCGTAAACTTGTTATTGACAGCGGATGTTTGTTTAAAATAAGTAGGTTTTTTGTCGTAATATGATTTATAGAAATAATTAGAATTTGCGGACCGATGTTGATGATTATAATTTTTACTTGTGGTTGCCTGCGGATTCTCCTGTTTTTTACGAGATGTTTCTAAAGCCGTAAATTTGCTTTCCAGGAATGATAAGAATTCCTTTAACGATGGCAATTCTTTAGGCTGTTTTAATGAGGAAATGTACTCGTTGTACGTATCCGAGTCTAATTTTTGACTCAAAATATGCACAAGCAACGGATCCCAGGTCCTTATGTCGACACCTAGGTTCTTTATGGCATTAAGCGACTCCAGGGATGTATCGTGGATGCGTTTGATGTGTCCGAATGATAATTGTTGGGATGTCGGGATGTTCATCATGATATTAACGTGAGACGAAAAAATTAACTTTTTATTGTTGTACCTATTGTTAAGAATTTCCCAGCACGTTGCGTAGTTCTCAGAACTAATTTGTAAATGCTGAACCAGCCTTTCTGCTTCGCCGCGAAGTTTTCCTTTAAGGAACTGCATTTTTTGCGCACTTGATAGTGAATTATTGTTGTGAATTGTTTCAGTAAAGAGGTCTTTGAATGAAGTCCAAGCCTGAAAACTTCCATTAAAGATCGGCAGCTCCATCTGAGGTGTTGATTTCTCTCTATGACACACTGACCATCTTTTTCTATTTATAGATTTCTTTATATTTTCATACACTTGTTCGTAGTGATAGAAAGTATTATCATAATCTTGATTTTTTCCCTCTAGTTCACTGTCAATGTCTAAATGTATTGAGTCTATCGCAGACCACCTAGCTTGAAAAGAACGCAATAGATCATCTAACTCCCATGTTTCAGTTACTGTATCTAAATCTAAGCCAGTTACCTTTCTCTGGAATGCCCTGAAGTTGCTCGCCTGCCGTTTGAGCAATTCATCTGTCCTGCTATTGACGCCCTGTGCTTTAAAAGTGATTTGCTGCGACGAATCTTCTTGAAATGACATACCTTGTTGCGACGAGATCGATCTGGCTGCCGGCAGCTCTGCCGCCACAGGCGTCTGCGCCATGCCCGGTGTACCCAGAGGAGTTGCTGGTCGCAGCAGGGGAGTTGTCGGTTTGCTCTCCCGCACTTGGTAATTTTGGATACACGCCTTGATATGCGCATACCTATCCTTTGTTTGCTCATATTGTCTGGATGTAAAGTAGTCATGAGATTTTACTCCATACCCACACAAACTTACGTGATTAGACTGGAACTCTTGCCAATATTGGTCCAGGGTATCCAATCTACGCCTGATATAATCAGCCGTTTTACGCTCCGGCCCGTCCTTTTTAAAATTGGAGTAGAGCTGCTCCAGAGCTCCTACCAGCTGCTGTTGAGTAGCAACTAAATCTTCCATGGCTGCTTGTAAATATATGGAAAGATCTTACTTGTGATAGCTTGGATTACTTGGAGTGGCGAGACTTGATACTCGCCGGATCAGCTGCTGTGTCCAATCCAATTCACTGCAATCCTGATTTGCGCTGAATTCACTTCGCGCCTACACGGTTAGAATTTGTGCACTCGCGAAGCCCTTATCGAAGGACCAAAAAGAAGATGTAGGGTCCTTGACTAACCACTACTCTTCTTTCACTGAATATGTTGTGTTGAGATGACTGAATAACAACTAGACTGTCTTTGAATACTAATTTATTGAGTTATAATAACTATGCTAATAATGATGATATGATTCTGATTAAGCCTATGATCGATTTGCATAGGTGAGCACGCGCGTGACGCTTCTGTACGTACTGAATTTACCTACATTTGAGGAAAATATTTGAAGTGACAAAATTCATATGCTATGGCACATATTTATGAAATTGCCTGCGCAGCATAATGTACGGGTTGGCTCGTACACTATGCCTATTTATGTATAATAAGATGTACAAACCTTATCAGGAGTAAGACACTTCATATTAGTTGAAGCCAGCAGATGCTGCAAGTATTCTCTCAAATCTGTAATATTTGTGTTTACAGAAACCTGAAACAAATGAAATTAATAAATCAAAAAACGTATTCCATTATTTTAAGCATTTATCGAGTTTAACGTTTTACTCTTGATAACAACCAAACCTACTGCATAATGGGCCCTCTAAAGAAAGAGGGCATGTATGAAATTTTGCCACAAGAGGTCAATCAAAACAAACAGTAAGGATTATTTTTTTACAATAAATAAGCAATTAACGAGCGAGCTGGCAACTTAATGTTACTTGCAACTTCAAATACCACCCATACTACTTAGGGGTGTGAAAAATAGATAAAAATAGACTCTCGAATATACACACAAAATTTAATAACAATCGGCCTGGACGTTTCAGAAAAGAATGGATACTAACACTACACGAGAATTTTATATAGAAGATTGTTATGACTTTTACACCAACCTTGTTCTCCCACTCAAACTCCGCCCACATCTGCCTGAAGTCAGCATCGCTGCAGACCGCGGGCTGGATGTAGTCCACGATGTCGATGTGGATGTCGTTGAGCACCACCACGCCTCGGTCCATTGACGCACCCGTCACCTCGTACACTACACAACACACGTTAAATGCTTTCATGTAGTGGCATGTAACAAAAATTCTTGTTCTAATACCACAGCGAGGCTCTATTTTTCACAACTGACTTTACAAAACTAAATATGAGTACAAAAGTTGTAAAATAATAATATCATTTATGGGATGATACAATGTAATAAAATAAAATCACTGAGACCTGCATCAACTGCTGCCGGATTCTGTGAAATTTGCCCTTTTAAAATCTTACCAATATTTCCAAATATGATGCCATTTTCAGTGGACGCAACTTTGACGTGGGCCCGTATGGTAGCGTAATCCCGTGGAGCTAACACCACACCGGCTGGCCTCTCCACCAGTCGGAGCTCGCCCAATGTTGCCAGTTCTACTGTGCAGTTCTGCAATGTGTCATCTGAAAAAAAAAAACAAAATACACTCGGCGTCACAAAAATCGCACCTCTTAAGAAATATTTTTCAGACCTATTTTTCTCTAATTAATTAATTACAATTATTTAA
>DWPP01000244.1:0-12655 GCA_018251735.1 Eantis mithridates tamenund
TGACTTTGTAGTTTTCGATATTTAAAATGTGGGCTTTATTAAGCACTGGGCCTTACATGGCTTAGGTACCTTACTTATTAAAAATACAGTAAAAAAAACTAAGCTACATGGAAAATAATAAACAGTAACGTAAGTAAGTAAGTAAGTTTTAGTAAATTTTAATATGTTTTTTCATTTTTAATTTTGTTTATAAATTATTGTTATTTGCATAACTACCTAACTAAGATAATATGGATCAAATCAAATAATTGTTATAGAACTTTTGTACCCATATTTTAACAAGATAGTAATTTTGATTTTGACAAATATTTTATATTTTGGTGAAATGAAGTTTTTTACTTAAACCTTACAACTAGTGTAGATTTCAAACGATCCACGAAGTTAAACAACCTCGGGCTCAGTTGGTTCTTGGATAGGATAGGTGGCACTTTCATACACACTCTTCTTCGGAGTTTATTCTTCAGGTTATAACATCTATCTCGTTTGTTATCGAGAAAGCATTTGTTAAACCTGGTCGGAACCCGAAAAAGTACCGGACAGACAGATCGTTAATGCGAATCTTCACTAGTTGAAATTTGAAGGCGTGGTGAGATAAGCTTAAGGGCTCATCCAGTTGTATTGAAATATGCGAGCCCAGGGGTGGGAAACAAAATGAACCCTTTTTCTATCCGACTTATGGAGATGCTAACATAAAAACAGTAAATAATCATATTGTCTTATCTTTTATCTATCGAAAAGGGTCAATGGAGTGCTAAATGTTCCCTAAATACGTTGGGGTGGAAGGGGATGAAATATAAAAGTGTTTTCAATAAACAAGCGGGTGGCATGAATGAGCTAATTAAGGAGCGAAAGAAACGCGAAGAAAGCGGAGAAAACTTGAAGAAAACAAGAAAGCTCTCGACACAGGGACGGACTCGTGTCGTTTTAAAATGTAACATTTTCATATTTTAATAAGATGTGCAGTAAAGATATAAAATTAGTATTGAAAATATGAAATTGCATCATATTGGTATATTTCACCCTTAAACCACTGCGAAGCAAGCAATTTAATCATGTTTCTGTAAGGAAGGCACGGATTTTCTTCACTGGGCTTTCTGATCTGGATGCACTAAATACATACAACTTACTTGAGGGTTGCCATCCTAGTCCTCATTGGAAGCAATGCATATTTTGCGAGAGGGCAATACATTTTACGTGGATAGAAAATCTATAATATTTTAAGTTATACATGAAGGTCGATTAATTGCACCGATCACTTAATATCAGGTATTATAAAAAGAAATCCTCATACAGATACATTTTGTTCCATGTTCCAAGTCCGGCCCATCGCTCAGAAGGCGTCCGCGTCCTCCAGTCTGAATGGTCGCTAACAAACTCTTTCACAAAAATACAATAATTACTTTAAGTCGAATAAAAACCGCTTTCTTCACGGGTAGCGGACAAGGGCCCTAATTTCACCTTCGCACCCAATTCGCCACTTCTGTTTTAGACCCTCTTTTGTGTTGAAGTTACGCCACTGTTTTCTAAGGGTCTGTAAAAATCCGGACCACTAAAGTTCTGGAAATAATGTCTTTCAAATTAGTGTTTTATGTAGCAGTGTCTAATATGATAATAATTTAAACATATTAATCTAAGGATTTTTATGGAAAAGAGTGCGCAACGATTTTCTTTTCCGTCGATCTTTTTTATCTCTCTATTGATTCCTACCCGTATCCCACAAATGAGTACCCAGAAAATTTGTACATCGCGTTCATCGGTGATATATCTTATGATGAAATAAAGGTTGGCCAGCGTGGAAGACCTGTATCTTTATAATTTATAGAAACTGTTTCAGTAGTAGGAGAAAAAATTGTTTGACAATAATGCTTAATAAAAATATTACAGTAATAAGTTTTTGTAACAATAAAATAACCGACTTCAAAATCTAAAAATAGTTATGTATCAAATCAAGTAAGCATTACTGGTCAAACTGGATGAAAATGGAACCGCCAGCAGTCATATATTAGCCTATTAAAAATTATCAGGTAGAACATACAAAAAAGTCAAACTTTAGTTTCCATTAGTATAGCTTGGCATAGGATTTATAAACGATTAAAAATATTCGTATAAATATGAATACTATCATACATTTTAAAAAGATAAACGAAAACTACCATTATGAAATCATTATTATTCAATTGGATAAAAAGTACAAAAAGGAAGATTAGCACAGTTACTTTTCTCACAAATATTAACTCACTTTTCTCACATTTTTCATTTAAAAAACTCGCGCCATCCCCGTATTAAGATTTGGGCTTTAATAAAAATTTTACGGGTGACATTTCGCGGATTCAATCGTCCTTTTATCATTTCGTTTTATAAAACGTTAAAATATAAAATTCAAATGGGCCCTTCAATACGCTTCATTTAGAGCGTAAATTTTCATAGCCGACCTCGTCATATAGTTTATTATCATAGCTAAGTAGTTGTTAGTCTGTGGACATTTGTGGAACTTGACATCCGGCTACTTCTTATTTGCCTAATAAATTATGAATAAAATATGTTTTAAAAATTTCTGTCCATCAAACTTTTCATCCGTCTGTTACTTAATTTTAGGTTTACAGACCTGCCGTGCTTCTTCTACATTAATTACTCTCTTCGTACATGCACGCCGGTTACGGAGACTTTTAACTCCCCCAACTACCAGAACTCGATCTATTTGATCAAGAGAGGTGGAGTCTTGGTCTATCTCGGCACCTGTTAGTTAAAATCTTTACATTTATTCTTATACTAGCTACTGCCCGCGGCTTCGCCTGCATGGTCAAAGGGAATTAACGCTGTCAAATGCTAAATTACATTTAGCATTTGACAGCGTGATTCAGAACTTGTTAATGAATTTTACGTCTGGAAATAAATATATAGCAACTAACAAAACATTGATCATCCCATAGGAACGAGATACTTGCTCGCGGTAAAAATAAGCCTACGTCACTCCGCCCTCCTAACTATCTCTACACATACCATATAAACCATACCATATAAATTTATAATATTAGTATGGATTAAAATTCTCGTGTCACTGTTTTAGTTGCCATACCACTCAGAAACGACTTGATCGATTCTTATGAAATTTTATGTGTATATTTAAGAGGTCTGAAAATAGGTGATAATCAATTTTCATACCCCCTAAGAGACAAAAGTAGTCTAATTTTTTATTTGGACAATTTTTTGGAATTTTTTCTTTTATTATTATTCAAATTTTTTTATGGTTCGGCCTTATTTCTAATGCCCAAGATACAACTATACATTTTCACTCTTCTGCCAGCGAACCATTTTTAAGTAGCGTCATTTAACGTTATAAGTTTTATAAGTGCATGTTACTATATGTACGTACTTTAATAATTCTCTATTTTCGGCGGTAAAAATAATTTAAGTATACGCCAAAAAGAGATTCTTTGAACGGGTCAATCTCTGGAATTATAGTAAACAAAATTTTAAAATATTTTCGTTTACAATGACAATATTTATGAGGTAAGACTATAAATAAAGAAAATAATGTGATTGTGTATATCACTCAACCATCGGTACCCATGATAGAGCTGGTGCTTAAATTTTTAACAAAGTTTAACATGTTGCGATTAAGATTAAGATATAAGATCAATTTAATATTTTATTCAACTACAGACGTTGAAGTTTATATCTTAAACGTTGATTGATAAACGATTCTTATAGACATATCAAAGTAGGTACTCGTAAATATTAGTACAAATAAAATTTTAAATACAGACATTAGAGCCCTTATTTCGGCCGCCTCGGGTTATGATTTTCCCTTATCGACGCGATCGATGACAATAATTCGTTATCTTAAAAAAATAACAACTGAGGGAATGCTTTTGGAGCAAGGGGCAAAGTAAAAAGTAGGTAGGAACTTTAAAATATTTTTTTCGTGATTTCATGATTTTTTTCGTGATTCTTATTCAATTTAAATTTTTCTAAAAGAATTCTAACTCATAATCCTCACAGCTGGACATGAAGTACGAAACATCTCTGAGGTATGAAAAATTTATTGAGGCATAGTCTACCATGCTGGCCAAGTGCGAACCCAGTAAACGTTGTTTTTCCGTGTAAATTATTTTTGAACCCAAAAGTAGAAAATTATTTAAGGAGGTACTAATATCGCTATTAAACATTAGGTGCTGGTGAAAATTTAAGGTCGTATGTAATTAATACCATAAAAATCGGTCAAGCCGTTCTCGTAACTAACACTGTGTCACGAGAATTTAATTGTTTATTTTAGATAAACCAACTTACTCTCACTGCTTGTCATACGTTTAATTTAAATTGCCTACTTTAATTAAAAGCTGCTAAGTAGGTATTGCTGCTATATACCTAACCTGCATATTTATACGAAAAATGGAAAATTAGAAATGCAAGCTGAGACTTGAACCCGAACCCACTGAAATGACAATCCGATATCCAACAAATACCTACCAGTCAAGCTATTACTTCTACCATTTAGATGATATCCAAATCCAATCTCCTGTAAATCTCAACTTGGAGCACTAATTACGTATTCGATGTTGCGGAGTTAAGATAAAAGTTTGCCCATCAAGCGCCGTTGATAATTAGCTGGTATAAGGATTGCGTTCGAGTAAACGCGTTTACAAAATACAATTTAAATATGTTTAGCCACAACTAATGAATTTGTAGTAGATAGTGCATGTACACCTCGCCGGGGAGGGACATATCATCACCTCGTAACTCAAGCAAATTGCCTTTGTTTTGGTTAGGGAGGCGGAAATTTTCTTGAACACTATTATATGAGATTACCATCTCTAGATCTCATAACGAGCAACACATTTTAAAGAATTTTATAAGGTCGATGCCAATCCCTACACAAGTTATTTAAGTATCTTATTATCTTTTCGACACTGACCTTATATAGCTTTTTTAACAAGGTTCCGCCCCAAAGCGTGACAAATGGAACCATATCGTTAAGCTCCGTGGTCTCTTTGTATGTTACACGGATCTATCTCTTGACTAAAATAAATACCTAAAATGTGCACAGAATACATCTACATATTACTGTGGCCGCTACTACAAACACACTAAAGAAGACCACCAATGGTGTTTTAACCTTTCCTTGAACTACATAAACCAGACTATGTTAAGTTACCTATGCCTCAAGATTTTGAGCTACGCTTTCTATTAAGAAAATATGTTGCATTAAATTTTTGCTTCTTTTGTAATTCAAGAGGGTTGATTTGAAAACAGCCTATCTTTGCACTGCCCTACCATTGCACAGTCACAGTTAAATCAATAAGTCCTAAGGATTTTATTAAGCTGTTTGTATTTAAACTATTAATTTATTAAAATTTAAATTTCAATTACTATTAAGATTTGTAGCACATAACAAGTATATTACGGTAACCATTGAATATTTTTCAGAAACTGCAAACAAAATGGCAACTCAAGTTGCGACTTGAAAGTCAGTCAAAAATAAAAATATTTTATTCTTCCATAATCTAACTCTAGTGAGTTATAAATTTACTCGACTTACTTAGTTGAAAGAATCACACGTTACAAAATTCGAGTAAATAAAAGTTAAAGTACTGGTATTAACTGTAAACAAGATTGCGCTGCATAATTAGTTATAATATCGTTTAAATAATGTTCACGATGTGTTTAATTATTGCACGCGAGATAAGTATGGTTTATTGAAAAACTTGAGTACCGCGCGGTTTAGATTAGTTCACAACTTGCACAATAATTTAGATTGAGCGATGATTCAGAACGCGCGAATCCTCGCGCGCCACAGATTATAAATTACAAGATCGGGTTGGCCTTTTTAATTCTGAAATGTATTTTATATAGGTAGGGTACATATAAACTACACACATATCTTCACGCCAGGTCCCTTACGGGGTAGGCAGAGAGCACGGAGTGCCAAACATCTCTATCCTAACAGACCTGCCGTGCTTCCTATAAATAAACTAAAATAAAAAAAAAATAACAAAAAATAAACTAATAAAAATAATAAAATAATAAACTACATATAAACTAGTCTTAAAAATGATGATTAGCGTGTTTGATAACGGATACTTACTTACCTAGGTGGGTCCGAGTTAAAATCGCAGCGTACACCTCCAATTTCTTAATTCTTATCTCAAAAAACTTCAAATTAATTTTATGTGGCTAGTTTTAAAAATATTTACTAAGCCTCATGTTGTATTCATTACAGTTTAGGAATAATGTTAAATAATAGGTAATTTGCTTTCTCTTTGCGGCTAACTGAAAGTGAACTTGAGCTTTGCTGTAGTGTAGGTACCTAAAGTGGCAGAAACTCAGCGAGAAGTCGCTTCTCTAAAAAAGTAGGTACACTTATATTTTGTCATATGCAGTTGTAACATCTTTCATAAAACAAATCGTGGTCTAACACATCCAGTACTTTTAGGTATTCTTGTAGCGTCTCGAGGCATCTCGCGAAGTTTCGTTCCGCTTACTTAACACGCGTCGTAACGAGTTTGTTAATGAATTAAAGTAAACGCCTGTGCAGACTTCTGTTAAATTAATAATGTAACCCGTGTTGTATGTATAAACTCAATTAGAATATAAATCTTGTCTTAAGTCGTACATTGATGCGTTGCTATTAGTGAGGGATATGATGGTCAGCTCAAATATTGGTTTCGTTATCTCAAATTCCCAAAAAATCGTTGTCGGCGACTATGCCTCTCCAGCCGAGACAGTTCGCTCAATAGTAGCTTATTAAGGTAACCTAAACTCATGCCCATATTCCCAAATTAGGTAATAATGTGTAGTAGGTGCAGCTCATACAGCTCGTCCTACCGCCTACCTCATAATTCGCCGTGAAGCAAGCAAATTGCTTCTATTTCGGTTGGGAAGAAAATCATCTCAGATCTCATGAATAGAATTTATTTGCGACATTGGATATAGGAAAGGAATTCCTTTTTATTTGATATTAAGTATTTACAATAACCTTTTTACATCAGGTGGCCTGCGTGCTCGTGGCTCAGTTATTAAACACACATTAAAAATCAACTTCTTACAAGATAAGTTGATTAAAATAACAAAACACAGAACAAAATCGTACATTTCACGTAGGTGTGGATTCAAAGCAGGGTTGGCGGCAAAAAACACTTGCCTGAACCGGGAACGAACGCCCACCTCGTTACGTTTGTAATAAATTACTGATGCTCAATCTTACTACTATTATAAATGCGAAAGTTTGGATAGATGGATGTTTATTACTCAATTACGCCTCGGCTAAACAGATCAGGATGAAACCATGAAGATTATAATCGGGAATAACACTATGTTCCCGATAGATTCATTTATATATTTATTTCACAGTGGTAATGAGAGAAATTTGGGGTATGTAGTAGTTTGGAACCGACATAGCAAAAGCGTTATTTGTTTTTATTTAAAAGCGATGTTCACTAGGCGTGGTATGAGATTCAAACCCAGTAACCTAACTGCCCACGAGGAAATCTGACAAATCAAAGATTTTGCATATGCTCCTCTAAAAGATCAACAGATAGCATAATTACATCGGGCATCGGTTCCGATCGGTTGCGTCACAGTTTATTTGAGTACGTTTAAGCACACGTATGCACCGTGTCCATCACACCGCGAATGTAAACACACGGACGCCGCCCGTTTATTTTTAATTGTGGCAACTCAACCGCGAGCTGTTGGAAAATTTGGTAGGAAATCTATGCACATAGATGGATAAAGTTTTTTGAAATTTGTCGATATGATAAAAGCGGCAGATGTTTTTGTAGCGGTAGGTGATATTTTAGTACCACAACGCAGTGGTGCAATCTCTCACTTACTTCTGCCTTCTAGGAACAGTGCTAGCGGTGTGTTTTCCGAAGCATAATTTTAATAGATAGCGTGATAGCAAAGGCACATAAAAATTGGCATAGAAGTGGAAATTTTTAATCCAGATAAGAAGGTTAAACTTATACATGTACAACTTTGGTAGCACATCCGTTACACGTATTTGTTGATTACTATAAATCACTTTTGAGAACTGAATAAATAATTACTCATAAATACTTATGTATTTATAAGTAATAATTTAAATATTATTTAAATAGTATTTATGAGTAATTATGTATTTATGAGTTATTAACAAAGCAAATAAAAAACATAAGTAAGCATGGATTTAAAAATGTTAGCATCATAAAATAATTAAGGGATCGTTTGCGTCCTCAGTTCAAAACGCGTTGACAACACGCGTAGTCACGATGACAGATCGAATTCACGCCAATAGTGACATTAGTCACAGTGTTGCCAGCACTCAAAGATCTTGGCACCGCCACCACATTGGTAAGATACGTCGACCATCTACGATTTCCTCCACATTTTGTTGCCAAATTCCTATTTCCTGTAGGTATATCTTTCAGTGGGATGGTTAAATAATGCAATTGACAATCTTAAGTGATTTGTCCCATTGCCAGAATTTATTTTCGTCAATAAAACGGAAATATTTCGCCTTTTTTAAAATTAAAACCGAGTAAGTGGAAGTGGTAATACTTGGTTAGTCAAAACAACAACAATTTTTTTTTTCTTATTTTATCTTTCTTCTTCTTTATTATCTTCCTAAACAGATTCCAAGCTTTTTTAATATAAAAAGGATGAAGTAACCTACGAGCATGCAACCCCACCTCGTATTCTCTGCTTTCTGTTACTAATAGTCCATTACCAATGAAAACTAAAGAGGTGTCATTCCTCCCTCACAAAAGTGTTTCTCTTAACACATTCTTTATACTATAATTAATATTAAGCAAAAAAAGATGTAGCGATGTTGTCAACTAATTGAGTTCTACCATCTTTTTATGATCTTAAAAGTCCACTTACTTGTATTTATTCAATAGTTGCTTTTAATATTACCGTCACGTCTCGATATTCAGCGATACAATGACACAAAAACCCATAACTAATCAAGTACCTGCCATAACTTATAAAGAATAACGTAACGTGATAAATGGTTTTATAAAGTTTTAATAACTAAAATCATATAAAATATTATAAAGTTTTAATAATAAAAATCGACATCGTGCATAAATAAGCCAATATGCTTTTTTTTGGTGCCTAAAATGTAATTCAAGAGATTTTATTAATTTAACTATGCAATGACGTATCCTACTTAATGTCTATGTTTCGAATGATTTAAGGCCCACCAAAATGAAAAAAAATAAAACTAGTTGTGATTAATTTGGGATGTCGAGTGCATAAGTGCGTGCTTGTTCCACTATCAGATCAAAGTACAAGCTGTCATAGTGTTTTGAACATTGGATTAGTTCGTAGTTCGTAGTCGACTAAAATTCGTACGAGGACGCATCCAAAGTGCGGTCGGCTTTACGTCTTAGCATTCGCCACGCGTTGTGATGATGGCGGTCGTCACGTACTTATTCAAATAACAATTAGTTGCAGGCCGGCCGCGGGCGAGACAGGAATCAACAATGTATAACGTACAGTATGCCGGAACTCGCACAGATTGACGTTTACAGCTCAATTATTGGACATTTAAGTTTTTATGTTATTTGCTAATGTTGTTGCCAGATTTAAGAATTTGTTAACGCATGCCGGACCTTGCTAAGATTTATACATCTCAAGTATGAGCGGACAGTTTTTTACAATAGTTTTTCATGAATATTTTGCTTTTCATTAATATTTCGGGATGTTTTAGGATATTTAAGCTAGTTTTTAATGCAATTAAATGACTTTATGGCAGTCAAAATATAATGCCTAAGCTAAATCTTATTTTATCTTTAGTAATGAAAACCAAAAGGTATTTTAAATGTTGAAAATCAGTACAAATCATTAAACAGATCTGGGACAAAACGTTTTATTTTCTCACATGGCAACCCGTCCATTCGGCTGCGGTTACACATGCGCCGCTCAAAACATTCTGACATATCGTATCTTGACTGATTGGTCGACTCGGCGCCTTAATTAAAAACCCCGTTTTCACATACCTACGGATTTAGTTTCAGAAAATATAAATGCGTTCGTCACCATATTTATTGTAATGAAATAAGGTTGAAAATCTCTTGAATTTACTGTAAGAATAAGTTTGGAATGCGATGATATCGGCCGCGGGCACACTCGCCTTAGTATCGAATGATCTGTGCATAGGACGATGACATCGACTTCGTTTTCGATAACGTTCTCTTGATATTTTTTTCCTTTTCGGTATTAATTTTCGCTTGGCGATACAAAGATGATACAGGTATAGTCGTGCTTGGCGTACTTTTTTGGTTTTATTGCCAGTACGTATGATATTTCGGCGCAATTTGTTAATGGAATGAATGGAAAGTGTTTTTAAACGCATCTTATTTTGTCTATGACTTGCAGTCGTGTTATATGGTGTAGATAAACCAATAACCTGATTTACTAGAATAAGTTCTTACTTTCTTTAATTGTATGCCTATTATTTAGTATATTTTAAGCTGTTTTAAAATGAATTATAAAAAATTGAAACGAATTTTATATGACCGTGCATTTTAAGACTGAAACGAAATATTGGGCTAAAGCTAAACATGTATATTATATACAGATCATGCGAAATTGAAACATACCGTATAGCGTTAGAAAATAATTTCAAATTTCTTTCCCAAAAGCAAAATACGGAATCCCCACCGAATCCCATGACACAAGATACGCAACAGCCATGAAAGATGGTGGCCGTCACACGTACGCACAGACGGACAAAACCAGGATTAATAGCCCGACAAGCCGGTGTAGTGTTTCGTGTACCAGGGTATCATGAGCCGCGGGTGTTCATAAATATGGGCCGCACACCGCGCTCGAATTAATGTTCCTATACCGGTCGCCCGCTACCAGTGCGTAGGCGCACTGCGATTAGCCATTTTTGTTTTATTCTACCCTGGTATGAAGGTTAATGAAGAAGGTAGTTTGGTGACTGTTAATCATGATTGCAGTTAGTTCATTATGTGTAATTAATTATTTCTTTCGATAAGACTGAGACTTAAAACGGTATTGAATTGAACGTACATACTTAATACCAGCTTCGACTGTTAGATGTTCACTTAAGTTCGAATTCAAGCCCAAACTTTCACCTATATTTTTTTTAATTATATGCGTAATTCTAACTTAAATCAATAATTAAATACGTGAAATTTATACAACTTTGGACGGAGTAGTATGAAATACGGCACTTGTTTAATGTTTACAGAAGAAGCTACTATTTTCTTATTATATGCATTAGAAAGATAAAAATAATAAAAATAAAAATTACACACAATAGGCACCTACCATTAATTTGACAAAGTCTGACATTTTGTCATTTTAAAGTCAAACTGAAAACAGATGAAATTAATATTGTTTATGCTTTTTTATAATGGCTTAAATATTCTACATTTACATATTTATATACCATTAAAATTATGGTCGAATTTCAGTGATCTCTAGTAAATAATAAATCATCATTAGGTACAGACTATTAACTCAATGACCGCCAATAATTTATATATATCATACCTAGGCTTTATGAGATCATCTGAATCCGGGCATTAGACCGTGAGAAAAATCTGTCGAAGCAAAATAGTACGTATAGTATGGGTATATCCCGAAAATAAGCTCACGTGATGACCCCATACGCATCTGTCACTATGCGTCGACCACTCATAGCTACAATGTGATACAGTCGTGTGGTGAAGTACCAATACTACCAACGGTGTAGTAACTGACTCGTGACCACTAATCTGTTTCTACCGACTCCATATCGGTACCCCACCCCCCACTGTGGCCATACATTTTTATCGTTAATCCACCCGAGATCATTTACGACTCTGTTTGATACTTGACCTTTGAGATAATGTTAGTCAAAATTACCTGTGCTCAGTGCCATCTCTTTGCTGTAGAAAGTCCTGATTCTGCGATAATTGAAACGACTATCAGGAACATTATATTAGAGGTTCATTTGGTTTAAATATAATTCATGTAAAATTGGTGATTGGAGGAGTCTAATTTTGATTGCTTTATAATATCCTATTAGATAATCAGTTCATGTTATGGAAATAGAAAATAAACAAGGTTTGAGTAACTAAATTGATTGAATAGAATATAATTTAAATTTGAATAGAATAATTTTAAGATTATAGATACACAGACAAGAGCTCGTACGCCAAGAATTCAAAAAAAAATTGTTTAGTTGGAATCAAACCAAGGACTTCCCAAAATGACAGTCTCGTATTGAAGCTCGTTCGGAATCGTTTCTATTCGGTACCTATTGTTTCTAAGGGCTAACTAACCGCCTTGAATCTTAGTTCTACGACGGTATATACAAGTGCCAACATTTTACTATGTACTAGTATATGTATATAGCCTAGAAGTTAATATGTAAATTCATAACGCAGGTGCGGCCAAGTAAATATATTCACACAAACGCACATGCAGATCACATGTTTATGCGATAAATATTCATTTTGCCGAGTCCCAATATAAAACATAATGTAACTTAAGAAGGCGTTCTATTCATATATTCATTACAATACCTATTATTGTTTATTTTAATGAATTTCCAGGCTACATTACATGGTTAATATGTGATATACAAATTTAAAGGAAAATAATGTAAACACTTAATAAATTTTTTAATCGTTTATCCATACACTAAAGTATAAAA
>DWPP01000245.1:0-12640 GCA_018251735.1 Eantis mithridates tamenund
TGACGGAAATGTTCTCCTTATAATTATATAAAAAATATCCAACGACAGCATATATCTATCTTTTAAGTTTAGCTCACGATAACAAATTCCACGCGGGCGAAGTCGCTGACGGAAGCTAGTATTTTCATGTATAGTAGTAGGAAGTTCTTAACAAATGATATAATCGAAACCCCAAGTATGTCACATGTGGGCGAGAAGAGTTTGACCGAGATTCAGTGTCCCAATAAATGTAAGGTTTTCACTACACGCCCATGTCACGCTCTGTCTGAGTTTTTATATAATTACCATTAGCCTAAACTTGAAATTGTGGCTTTAAGAGTTGTGGTTAGGTTAGTTTCACGACTACGTGTGGTTTCATTTTTACCCTAAATATTACTATCAGGAAAATTAAAATTTGCATTTACGTGGTAATATCACGAAACTTTAAAATGGTCCTTCGAGCCGGAGTGTAATAAGTTGTTTTTTGGTTTAGAATGTTAAAGTCTTTGGAGTATATTATTACGGTTAAGTGCCATAGCCATAGCAAGTTTTATGTTTTTGTTAAGTGTCAACATTAAAGTTATTTATATTACATCTTGACCGCAAACGCAATCCTAGTTTTGAGTAGTTACAATGATTTAAGTTGACGAAACACATTACAGTAAACACGTAACTGAAGTCATGAGTTCGGTCTCAGCAATTTTTAAATAATAATAATATAACGCTATGGGGGTTCTTTCCTATATCCATTTATCCAGATCCCAAAAAAGATACTTTGTTTAATCAATTTACTTTTTTTCTATTAAGCCATGCTAAATAACTGTTTTGCTGCATAATAGGCTGTTTATAATAGGCTGTAAGAATTATTATTAAGACCTCTGTTGAGAAAAACAAAATTAGTTTCCGGACAACATATTTGATATTGAAATAACAGCCTTACGTAGAGATTTTATAGGTTCACAGCCTCTTGTGTTACTTTAATGTTATTGTTAGTTAGTTAGTTAGTTAGTTGTTAATTTAATGAACAAGAAACAGTTATATATATTATGGTTTCCTTTTGAATTCAGAAATCAGCGAAATATATACGCCTCGTAAGAATTCAATATCATGTAAAGCGAGTCTTTGAATTTTAATATTGCTTATTGAATCGTTCAAACTTCGCGTGCTGCATCTTATGAATTTTTCTGCTTAGAATACAGTTTGAATTCTAGAATGTACCATCTATTTATATAGGATTATTGAGGTAATGTTATTAGAGATGAATTGTCATTTGTTTTGTAATGTATGTTGTTTTGTAATGTCTAACGTGGCATTCATGAAAATCTTTCGTTGTATTCTGTAAGGAACTATTTGCAATATTTTTTGATAATAACAGCAGTAAACAGCTTGCAAGCCATCTGATGTTCAGTGACGTAGAACCTCAAATAGAACTTCTCTCATGAGGTCTAAGAGCGGAGCTTGATTAAAACTTTCTTCTCGCTGGGAAACAGTCTCTTTTCTTAACAAGCCCATTGACATGATTATTGGTGCATACTAGTCAGTTTTATCTATCACTTTATAAAACCGCATACCACACCGTATTCGAGACTCTAAATATGAATAAATGTTTATTGATTGCTTTTTAACCCCCTCTTCAATAACTGTGGTTTGTTACGTTGCTTGTATTAGTGTATTTCTTATTAACTGGTTTCCATTTAACACTGAATATTTTAACTGTTACTTGTAACAGTAAATTACGATAGTCCACATTATAAAATGTGCCAGATACAGAATGCAATTGTTAATTGATTCTTTTTTGAATTTTTTTTGTAATTTAGAATGTCTTTGAGCATTTATTTAAATGGTTTTTTTGATTCAAGTTACAAATTTCCAGAATTTTACGGACTTAAAATGACCTTTAATGGTTTATTTAATTAGCTTATTTTTTTCATCATCCCCAATAAATTACCCGTGCTGAGAGAGGATGCTTGAAAATTGAGGATTGTGATTAGGTTATCCGCTCGCTTCCGGCGGTCACGGAAAGATGGCAGCGGAATGCCATTAAAGCTTCGGCGAAACGTTTTGTGAAATTGAATCTGCTATCTTTGCTCGTGTTATGTCCATCTTATCTTAAGTAATCTTTCGGTACATTGGGATAGATGCACCCATAGGTGGTATCCATTTTATCTATTCATTCTAATAAGATATAAGATACCTTTTCAATATCTTTTTTTTATCTGACACATTATGAAATCATAGGTTTTAAGACCCTGATTGTACAAGCTTATTTGTTTTGTGTGGTGTACCCTTCAAGGATTAATATTTATCATTAATGGCACGATTAGAACCCATTCGGATAGCTTAACATACGTTCCATAAGCGCTGATTACTTTTATTATTTAGATTTATCGCTCCTATACTGGCCTTGTTGAATTTACAGTTTCAACATTATTTTAGGATGAATTGAAAGAGTCTTTGGTAAAATTGAAAGAACGGAAGGTGGAGGAAAAGAACGTAGATTGCAAGGAAATCGCGTCCTGAATACGTATCTTTGTCTGCTCTCCAGATCGCTTACATAAATAAGCCATGGCTATTTGAACTTCGTAACGATTAGCATAAGCTTGCAGCTAAAGGCAAAGTAAAGGACAAGTCACGAACTAAGGGTCTTTTTGTACTATACTTTCAACAACGCAGTTTTTGCGCTTGTGTGAATGCTGCAACGCATTTGTCGACTCTCAGCATTCAATCGCAATATCAAATATACAATATTTACTTGTTTTAGCAACCTGTTCCATTCGGTCGTGGATGTTGCTTACGTTGATGAATCCATTGCTGTGATACAATTTTTTGAGTAAGCGTTAAGTCGTCGTGTAATATGCCAACGCTAATGACATTTTACGAGAGACTTTGAGTGCTTGGTTCGAATCCAGCTTCAGAAAAGAAGTTAAATCGCCCTAAAACGCGCAAGTTGCGTACTGACTTGCCCATTATGAGGGGATTTCACGTGGTCTTCATGTTCATCATGTTTAGTCCTACAGCACTATTAGGTACAGTTAGCTTGAGAGAATTGTTACATCTACATTTCATCGTAACCTTCTGCTATTGAAATTCCTATAATAGTTTTTATCTGTAATTTATCATCCTTCAGATTTCACGTCCAATTACAATATAATAACGATTTATGTGTTTTTTACTCTTTATCAAAAAAAGACAAAGAAGTTAGAGTCGTTGACTTGGTTTCACAAGTAAAACTTTGTGTGAGAAAATTCTAAGCAAAAATGTTAGAACAATGTCCAAATGTTGGAAAAAGCTTTAAATGTTGCTATTAAAATTCACTGCTAAAAATGCTGCTGCTTGATTGAAATATTTCGCAATATTCTACGATGCGGTAGCCATTAGCCAGACTGTTGTTCAAACGGGATTCAATTTCGTTCGATTTTCAGTGGAACAGGAATTTGAATGATGAGTTTAAATTGGTATTTCTGGTCTGAGTCCGAAACACTATATGTAGGTGCCATACATACTTATATCTGGCTATAAGAGCGAATCAATATTTCTTATTCCTTTTATTATATTCTGCGTGTTGTTCTTCACTTAAGGAAAATACTACCTTTTATAAGGAAACGGAAAAAAAACTCTTTATAATTGGACATAAAATTACCATAACCTGGATCGTTTCATTTATTGCCAAGGATAGACGGGAGCGGCTCCAATTAGGAACTGAGCCTTGATATATTGGACTGTTTTACAACGACTGAAGTGCACTTCGAACTGATTACTTTATTTCGAATTCGGATACTACCTTTTGCTCGTGACGATGCCTTAAAACCCGATGGAATAAACACTCGGCGATCTTAGAATGGAATAAATACATGATGTTTTATCGGCCGATAAAAAATCTCAAGAAAAGCAACCATGAATACCTTTAATACTAATAATCTTTATATGTAATTTAATAGTTAGTTGTATTAATTCCTTTAGTATGACTAACAAAAGTTGGATCGAAGGAAAAGTTTAGAGAGAATTCTAATGACTGACTAAGCATATTTTTGCGTTACTTTATCCATGTTGCCTTTATTTTCCTTTCTTCCATTCTTCATCAAAAAGCCTCCACTTTTTAGAAATAAAATGTTTCTTCGTATCGCTTAGTGAATGTTACATTCTTTAAAATCGTGACTTACCTTTATAAGGTCTGGTTGAACATTCTTAGGTACTGATTACTGCCTACAACGTCCTATACGTATTGAAAGCTAATGTAGTGAGTGGATACAATTACTATGCCCTGTTTTTACCGCCATTTCCTTCTGATTGCTTTGCAACGCTGTTAGGAACAGTTAGGGCTCTTGCCCTCAGCTCGTGTTTGATGGAAAAGTAGTAGTTATATTTAGTATTAACCTAGAACGTGTAGGCTATTGGCGTATTTCTTGGAAATGCTTGATGAAGAGCCAAGTCGATGCCAAGATGAGTAGAATGGTAGAATTTAGATAAGGGATTGTTAATATTTATCGTTACTTTGGAATTTTTGATTTAACTTGAACGGTCATAATAAAACTATATCCCATTATCCGTTTCTATTATTTATCCGTCTTATTTGTAATGAACGTGACGACGTACATTTGTTCTGTTATTATAGCTGCTACGAGTCGTTAGATTTATTTACTGCCTCTTTGTGGTCAGAATTTTCACCACACTCGTCCATTACTATTCATCTTTAATTTACTCATTTTTTACATCTATTACATAGGAATGACATAGTCAATGTCGAGCCATTAAGTGAAGTTTTAGGGTTACTTCTGTGCTAGTGCATACTATCGCAGTCGACCAAGTATTAATTTTCATCCAACACGGGTATCATTGTAAAATCGAGGTATTTTCATGTAAAGGCACCTATTCCATGTGTTTTATCTTAGGTTATTTTCCTTTCTAGGCCGTCGAACCTGCCAGCGAAGTGTACCGAAGAAGCGCTCAGACACAAGGCGGAACACGCGCGTATGGTCGAGGCTGCGAGGCGGCGCGTGGAGCGGGAGGCAGCGGCGAGGCATGCTCGATTGCAGGAGTCGTTGCGCCTCGAAGAACGCCTCGCGAGGCATGCGAGGGAATGGACGCAGACTATACTACCCGATTGGCAGAACCAGTACGTATACCTTCTTAATTCATCAACTTTAATTCAGTCCAGTCTTCTAAGGGTAAATGACGGAGCCAACACAAAAAGATTAAAAGAACTTTGATTCCCATCCGTCTGATTTACATTCGTTTTGAGAATGTTTATTGAGAATCATAATTGAGGATTTTTTCACAATTGTAAAGGTGTAAAATTGTACTGTAGTTTTACTTCTGACTCTCTCAATTGAAAACTACCTTCAAATGTTTTGGTAGTAATTAAATAATAACTTTAGAAAACATGACAATGGCGCCTGACGAAAGTAGATTAAAATAATTTTATTATAAGGCAGCCATCAAGCAGCTAACTTGTCAACGCGTTACCACGTTTGAAATCGTTTATATAGTTACCTATGTTTTCCTTTATCTAGTTAAGGGACAAAGAAGGTAGATAATTTTGATTTGAAAAGGGAATATAGAAAATGCACATGACTGCATTAATACAACGACTAGCATTGAAAGATACAAACTATCGCCTTAGTTCAAGTTCAATCACAAGGCATCTTATTGAACCAAACACTAAAGCACAAACAAGTCTTTATAAACAACAGTGATAGCATCCAAGAGTTCTCGACGGCAGACGTTAATGGTTGCTAACCAATACAATCACGTGCATTCCTAGTTCATTGCCAGGGCTACTAGAAATTACTAGAACGTTCTCAAAGCGCTCAAACCAAGGCATAGTTTCATATTTTAAATATTTCTTTTTGGTATATTGCCAGTGTCATCTTTGCCAAATTTGATTAATTAAGGGACTTCTGTCTTTTTGATCGAAAATTCGCCAAGTTCGAATTGTTATTGAGCTTCCAGCTTTCTCTTTAAAATCCAGATATACTTTTTACTTCGTAACTTTATTAATATAACACGTTTCGCTGTGTAATACGTAATATTTTAATTCCAAATCAAAATAAGATCATTGTTCGCTCATGAATCCTGGATCCAAACAATCTGTTTTAATCTCTTTGGCTATCGTTCGTTGTTAATTCAAACAAATAACAAAAACTAAAACCCTTCATAAACAACAGAAGATGGCATACAGGTGCTTTGGACGGCAGGCGTTAATGGTTGATAAAGAATGCGATCACGACTCGCTCGCATTCCTCATTCATTGCCATGGCTACTGTAAATTACCAGAAGGTTCTTTGTTTATCCTCTTATTACTTCATATTTGTACTATAGTTATGTGAAGATAAAAATCCTCTATACCATGTTTACATTATTAGTCAAAAGTCATACACGAAATTTTTAACCATATAACAGTTACGACCGTTACGTGTCATAGATAATTCATTTCTTGCTTACCGTATACAGGAACTATATACATAGAAACCCGGTCGCATACATTGTGTCATGAACAAAGATCTGAACTTGATGCTTTTGCATCCTTTGTTGTTTTTTTGCACCTCTTTGTCTTTGCTCGGGTCAACAAGGTTTACCTTTAGAATGCTAAAGAGACGCGTTTTGCATAAAATGCTTCGCTAACAACGCTCTAGTACCTGTTCTATTTTAAACGAGATGCAGAGTGAAGGAAAGTATAAAGAGACTATTTTATTTATCTTGCACCTACTACGTACAATCCCATTTATACTTAAAATAGAATTTCTATCAGAGGTATCCCGTATATGCCTTGCTATTCGTGAGTTCTAAGATGGTCAGTATGATGATGAATTCAAATCTGCGCCTCCCCAACCGAAATACAAGCAATTTGCTTGCGTCATGGCGGGTTATCAGGATCCAAATCCAAAATATTGTACTAAGTAAATATAAAGTAATAAGTAATAAATATTCATCAGGCGAAATAATTTCGTAATACTTGTTTCTACACATTAATCATGTTGACTACTGGGAAACAATGCAATGTATTAAGAATGTACATGAATCTTTATCACAAAGGTTGTCCTTATATTGTCGAGTAATTGATATTTATAAAGCTTTATGGACCTCTTACAATGTCAAATAATCCCACTATTCAAAACTGGACGACACTCTCTATGTATATGCAATAACATACTCTTTTTTTTTTTTTAGTCGTCAGTAAACAGGTAACTCTGTCCCCTGCACCCTCCGTGGACGCATCCAGAGTGGGCGCCTAGAAAGCCCACTCGGAGCGTCCCCTCTCGGGATACCTCTTAGCTTCACCGTGGGGAGGCAACCACGGCTACTAAGCTCCCCCATCGCGACAAGATGGGAATACCTTTCGGGGGAGCAATAACATACTCTTAATACCTTGTGAAGGGGGAAAAAAGTGGGAAAATGAGATCAAATACTTGTCATTAAGAAAATCTCTCAATAGAAAAAAATTTTCCTCGCCCATATCATTTATAATAACTCGACGTTCTCTGAGGATATAAGTTTTTACGTTGTATTAAAAGTTAACTAATGATAACAAAACAATATATTTTGTACGTTATCAAGATTGGTTAGTAGACACCCGTTTTAGTCAACATATTAATAATAATTCGTTTTACGCCATAGAGGTGAAACATCAAAAAGAAATTCTATAATTACCAAAGATCCATTTCAATTACAGAAAAAACGCTAAACGCACCCTGGAGTTATGGTGGAGCGGCTTACCACCGTCAATACGTGGCAGAGTATGGCAACTTGCCATTGAAAACAAGCTGAAGATCACCCACGAAATGTACCAGGATTACGTCGCGAAAGCAAAACAGAAGCTTCACGAAGCTCAGATGAGACGCAAGCGGTTAAAAGTCAACCGTACTCCATGTTGCCAAGATGAGAAAGAAGTAAAAATCAAGTCGAACGAAAAACTGACGACGTTGGAAGACCGGATATCAACCGATAAGACAACCAAACCAGATGAAAGGCAAAAGAGACTCGATATTCCAAAGGCTGAGGACAGAGCAGAAGAAAAGCCACGCCTAGGCCTACCGAGGAATTTCAGCGAGCAGAACTTGAAGACAATGAACAACGATGCGGGACCAAAGAAGTGCTGTTCGAAATCAAACCCTAATCTTTTGGATTATAGTGACGAGTGTTCCATGGAGCTGATCCAGCTGGATATAGCGAGAACGTTCCCCCATTTGTGCATATTCCAGCCTGGTGGTCCTTACTTCGATGTGCTCCACGAGCTGCTGGCGGCTTACGTGTGTTACAGACCAGATATTGGATATATACAGGTAAATTGCTTGCCATATTTGTTATATATGATGCCATATAATGTCTTGAACTCTAACGAAGTTAATTGAAAACACGCGCAGGCAGGTTTACCAGTTATTCTTATCTCCACCGTTGTTTTATAGGAAGGGCATGGTGGTGATGAAGCAAACACTATTTTGTCACTAGTACCCTTTATTCCTTTACCGGCCGTTAACGAGGTTGCTTAACTTCGGAAAATATTTACAATCTGTGCACATCAGCCGCGTAGTTATTTTTACATGCTTCAACTTTATTACCTTCGAGAATTAAATAAATTTTAAATGTCATTTTCCAGGGTATGTCTTTCATAGCAGCGGTACTGATACTAAACATGGAGGCACCTCAAGCGTTTGTATGTTTCGCCAACTTGCTGGACGGGCCCGTGTTGAGAGCGGCTTTTACTAGGGACGGGGCTACTATGCAGGTCGGTAACTTCAGATATTCGCATCATCTCTTGTTTCTTGGCCGCCATTTAAAACACTGTTACGTGCAGCACGTAGCGTGTACGCTGGGCGCACGCACTATTTTGAAAGCCAAAAGATAAAGCCCAAATGATATCTAGTAAATGTATTTGTTTGCAGCGGCTATGGAAGGCGTACAGTCGGCTGGTGCAGTACAACGTGCCGTCTCTAGCGGGTGCGGTGGCGGAGGAGCTGTACTTGCTGGACTGGTTGTACACCGCCTTCGCGCGCGCCATGCCGCTCGACGCCGCGTGTCGCGTGTGGGACGTGTTCCTGCGGGACGGGGACTCCTTCCTCTTCAACACCGCGCTCGGTAACCACCGCTTATTAGATTCCATATCCTATATGACCATCGTTCACCACCTATACCAAATACGGATTAGTGGACTTTATCAATAACATCGTGAAGAACTGCATGCAGGTTTCATCTTCTTCTTTTTACTCCTAATAACTACTCAACAGAATGTAATAACTACTTCCTAATAAGCATATGTCTTCCCAAAATTATAGATGGTATGCTAACCTAACCGAATAATTGGAATCATATCAACCAAGCTACTGCTTTTTCTTAATAGAACAAAATATGCTGCTATTATCACATTTAAAAATATACTCTAGTAACAAGATTCTTCCCATAAGTCAACCTACCTCTAATTAAAGTCATCCTCCCTGGAATTCACTCACGAATGTCAAAGTAACATCATTAACCTAATTTATGGAACTCTTCCAGGAATCCTCCACCTGTACCAGGACGAGCTGAAAGATATGGATTTCATCTCAGCAGCCCAATTCCTGACAAAACTTCCCGAAGACCTGGACACAGAAGCATTGTTCAGGAGCATTTCTTCAGTGTCCATGACCCTGGATGGTATGTCCTTCGAGGAGTTGGCCTCGTGTTGCCAAGTGGACAGCCTGGACGATGATGCCACAAGATTATGATATAGAAGGTTCGATTTTAGTGTCTGGCTAGAAGCGCTGTCTGTTAAAGTCGGGTTATAACGTATGGACTACAGTAAATAATTTAATTTATGAAAATATCTGCTACCTGTTTCTTGAAATAGCTGCTTATTTATTTCTTCACATCTGTAAAATATTAAGGTTTCAAATAATTATTCTCATTTATTTGTAGCTAATCTCAAAGATTTTCATATAAACATTGTTCAATTTATAAAATTAATGACTAAAATCGTTCAAATTTAATTAACTTGTTTATTAATTATTAATCTATGAATGCTCCAATGAATTAATCTTTCTCAATTTAAACAAATTATTAATAAAATTCAGCCATCCGCTGAAACAAATCTCGTCTAGGTTACAATAATTGTACTAAGTAAATATGTATTAGCGTATTATGTATAGCTAGATGTCTCTATTCGCCTAATCGACACAAAATCACTTCAATATTTACTAAACGAAACAAAATCAAATCAAAATCGGTTGAGAAATGGAAAAAATGACACTTAAGTTTTGGCCTTGCCTTTGTTTATACCTATATATAAATGTATTTACATAAACATCCTTTTCTATTTAAGCCATATCTATGGGAAAATGGAAATATTCTAATTGAAACGGGGGGCAAAAATATTCCTTAACATAAAAAACAGAGTTGTAGCTGTTTATTGCTTACAGAAATCAATCCAAACGAATATTCTCAAGTCTATTATCCCATAACAGCAACTGTCTTTTTTTGGAAAAAAATAATAGTAAGCTTTATAGATTTAAAATTATAATTCCTATTTTTCTCTTTCTACTAACCCTACTCAATAATATAGTTAATAATGATTAGTTTTTTTACTCGATTCATAATGTTAACGGAACTCGTCGCATCGGCAGGTCCGAAACATATCATTATAATTAGATTTTACATAATAAGTAATCAGCTTGCATAGTGAATTATTGAGTACAATTATTATCTTGGAACTGGATACAAGAACACTACAAAAATATATTCAATACCAGTGTTGTTAGCTTAATGGATTTTCTCTCAAAAATAAAAGAACAGCAGATATATTTTCACAAACCAAGATAAAGAAGTGATAGCTTAGTTGATTTAATATCGCATTCATAGTTTGATGTGATTTGAGAAGGAAACCTCCAAGTTCTTAAAGGCAAATGTAGTCCAATTATCGCTTGGCCATCTATACAGTCTTCCAAAAGATACCTGAGCTGAGCAGTGTGACAAATACTTCATGATATTATGATTTATTGATATAAAGTCTTGTAACCTTAATTGTACTTAATGTTTTACTGTACAAGTTGGACTTAGAAATGCTGTGTACCTGTGTTTATAATAATATAACATTTATCATAACTAATACGTTGTGATAATTTAGTACGCCATTTTAAGGCAAACGTTAGATCTTTGTATGTAATTTGAACTTGATATTATGTAAATACTTCTCTCGTAATATTAATTCATTAACTAAAACTATAAATTAAATATGTTAATGTATATACAAATACCCCGTAAGGGACCTGGCGTGAGGGTGTTAATGTCAAAATCCTTATACAGTTTGAAAAATGTTCGTCATTTATTCCTATTTATAATAAATAAATTTTAGCGTGTCTCGCTTGTCTCTATGAATTATTAATATATGAATATCATGTTACTACGTTAAATAATATTTTGCAAGCTTATTCCATTATTAATAATAAGTTTGCTTCGAAATTCAATGTTTACTATGTTGTTACACCAGTGTCTGTAAATGATTGTAAATAATAATTATATAAATGGTCAATTATATGAATAATTAATAATAACTATGGCTATGCAGTAGTATCACGGAAGCAACGAGTAGTAAACCGGCCTAATAATTATCAAGAATGTCGAAGCACTTTCGAGATATTATTTTTAATTTTAGGCTTAATCTTAAATAATATTTACAAAATTATTTTTCTGTGCTTTTGTATTATCGTATCACATATCAGAATGTATTACAAAACTTGAGTATAAAAATACAATATAAAAAGTATACATTGATGTAGCCAATATTTCGTTACGGTTCTTTTAAAAAAATTGCTTTTTTAAAATGATATTTGTAATAATTTAAATTTTTACACATATAATTACATGTGTTGTAATTAAAATTGTTTGAATTTAAAGAATCAAACATTTTTCCCGTTTAATGGCTTGTAGTGCTTTTTCAGAAAAGTAAACACTGAAAGTCTATAAAATTATGTAAAAATAAATTTTGAGTGCAAGCTTAATTTTATTTATCTGTAATATATGAAATACTCTAACGCTTTTTATAGTTTTCCATCGTTATCTTTAATTAACCAATTAATATGTATGACTTAAATATGCAATATTACAATGCAATGATAAAAATAAAAGATATTAATAGCGCCATCCAGTCCAGGTTTATGTGTTATATTATTTTAATAATCATATTATAGATAGTAAGTAGACACAAACTTTTTAAAAAGCGTGTTTTTGCCGTATTTAATGATTAATTATATTAATTTGGAGGAAAAATACATGTTAAATGCCTTAATTACCTTTAAAATAAATTTGCAACAGAAATCCTCAACTAAAACTTAAGATAAAGGTTTTTTAAATATTAAGTCCATATTATATACAATGCGAACGTATCGACATTCGCATTACATACTCGGCACCTACATCCCTCGGGATAAAGGTGCCGAGAGAGACCAAGACTCACCTATCTTGATCAAATAGATCGAGTTCTGACAGATGGGGGAGTTAAAAGTCTCTAAAACTGGCGTGCATGTATGAAGAGAGTGATGAATAGAGGAAGCACGGCAGGTCTGTAAGGATAGATATTTGGCACTCCTTGCTCTCTGCCTACCCGTAAGGGAACTGACGTGAAGATGTGGGTGTGCGTGTGTATGTATAAGTCTATATTATGTTTTCTATCTAAATGTGTATTTTTTCTCCTAAA
>DWPP01000246.1:0-12627 GCA_018251735.1 Eantis mithridates tamenund
GGTCGTGAAGACCAGGTACCGACTGCATCAGATGAGAAGTAGGGTGATTGCCAAAATCACTACTAACGTAGCCAATACGTAAACGACCGGGTAGTTCACGCAGAAATTTGTATGGGTTCTTATGAAGAACTTGGACTTTCTCCAGGCACAGGTTAGCGTGACGTGCTGCTATAGCTTTTCTGAAATCATGAGTCAACGGATACAGCATTGAATGGTGAGGATGAACTGAAGGTAATCTGTTCTTCTCGAGCTGTTCGGCAACAATGCTAACTAATTTCTTCATCCGTGCCTCATAGTCGGTCCAATCGCACACAATTTGCAAACAATGAGCCAAGTTGCAATACGCATCTGGGAAATCGGGTTTCAGTTTGAGCGCAGTCCTGTAAGACTGGATCGCTTCTGGAATGTTACCGGAATCTTTGTGAATGCTTGCGAGATTACTGTGCGCGTCGGCAAATGCGGGATTGATTTGAATAGCTCTTGTGTAGCACTGAAGTGCGCCCGCTACGTCTTGCATTTCCTTTAACGTATTGCCCATGTTACTGTACGCATCAGCAAACGTTGGCTGGATGCGAATAGCTTCTTTGTAATGCATAAGAGCTTCGTTAAGTTTCCCTTGCTGTTGCAAGACAGAGGCTAAGTTACTGTGAGCCGCTGCAAATTCTGGGAACACTTCCAGTGCTTTCAAATACAGACGGGTTGCTTCCTCGATGTATCCTTGTTCGCGTTTAATATTTGCTAAATTGTTTAACGAATCGGCGTGAGATGGACAAAGCCTTAAAGCGGTGTTGTAGCACTCTTCCGCATCAGCTACCTGACCTTTCTCTTTCAAAGCATTCGCCAAGTTACAATAGGCATCTGGGAAGTTGGGTTGAAGCTCTATCGCCCTTCTATAAGTGTCAATAGCTAAATCGATCAATCCCTGTTCGTAGTACACGCAAGCCAAGTTCCCGTGAACAACCGCATTGTTCGGCGACAAATTTAGTGCTCGTAGATATGCTGCCACGGCCCTGTTGAACCAATACAAGGATGTGATTAAAAATGTTGAACAAATTCTGTAAATTGCATCAAATTCTGGCAATAACGTTTCTTACCGATCAAAGATTCTAGCTTCCTTGAGCACATTTCCCAAATTGATGTAAGCATCCAAGAAATTGGGATCCAATGCAACGGCCTTCTCAAAATGATGGATGGCCAACCAGATTTCACTCTGCGCGTTAAAAACGCATCCCAAGTTACTCCATGCCACTGCAAAGTCTGGCCTCGTTTCAATGGCCTTCAAGTAACATGCCTACACACACGGAAAAAACAAGAATTAATGGTCAGTTTAAGACATCATTTTACACTGATGAGAAAATCTGTGATGTTCGTTACGCCAAAGGATTTTATTAAACCAGAGCGCCGAGTGATGCTGGGTCATCTCGAAATCAGCAAAACAGACGTCCGAGCACCACACGAAAAATTAAAAGTTACGCCAATTGCACCCTACGACACGAGACTACGCCGAAAGCCAGAAACATCAGTAGGAAATGCAACCTCATCAGATGCAAGGCAATCGAATAAAAACCACAAAAAAAAAAAACAAAAAATGCATTGCATGAACCGCTTCCACTTCCTAACCGATGGGAGGATGATCACGACAATGAAATGTCAAGAGCCCGAGTGTGTCCGTTAACCTGTTCATAACGTTTTCTGCAAACCTTTAACACTTTACCTGAACAGCATAGTATGTTGTCATCGTGGCGGGATAGCGAGTGTAGTACCAACCGTATCTCGGCTACAACAGCAGCGGTCACACCTACTGTCTTACCAGACAACACCTTGTGAAAATATAATAGAATTAGTTGATTTTGAGTCAAACCATGTCAGCCGATTGTCGTCTTACTTGTATTTTATTGCAAATCAAATGTATATGATTTGAGAGGATCATCATTGCCAGCTCGCAGTATCTTCGAGCGTAGTGCACGACAGGCATGATGTGGATGACAAAATAATATTATACAAATAAATAAACGCTACGTCATACCACTAGTTATATTAATGCTACTGTCTTCTCTGATCCTCCATTGCAATGTACAGTAAGTTCACTACAAGCACAAGATTAAATCTAATCAAAGGTTGAAGAAAACAGGATATGGTAATAAATAAAAAAGTAAATCAAGTTTAACTTTACACATAGAATACTCTCTATTAACACAATAATCTTCCACATATTATTCAAGAAACCAAATAACCCCAAAGGTTTAGAATTGATAATAAATTAAAAAGATCAAGACATAACCTGTTTTAACATTAATAAAATTAAAAGTGAAAATATGTGGAAAATTCCTGGCAAATTCTATATCTACGCATACGCGGTCACAAAATATAATGGATTTCTTCAAAACACCTTCATAATATTCTGTGGCCATTTATCGAAGATGTGAAACAAATTGGACAACGTTAATTACATTCAGTATCATTCAATTTGTTTTCCAACTTGTTCGCACAGTATTCGTAATGGTTCGAACAAACTAGTGGTGTGAATTGAACAGATATATCTATATAAGAAATGTGTTAGGAACATCGTTAAAACCATTTCGAAGTACTTGAAGCTACGCTTTGAGCATTTCTCACAAAAGATTTACGCAATTGCAAAGTACGCTGGCGAAACAGAGAGTACTCTAATTCCATTCAGCACAAAGGAAAATCTCAATAGAATCCTGTTAACTTCAGAGCAAACCAGAAAGCGGGGAACACAATATAGTATTTACCTTTGCCTCATCCAAACGTCCGAGGGCCTTAAGCAAATTGCCCAAGTCGCTCCTAACGCAGTAAAGCTCCTGCAACAAGATTCAATCATTTTATTACGGTAAAGGATTTCTTTAAACATTTAATTAAAAAATGTTAAGTATTCTATTATATCTATTCAATCATAAATAATAATATATTATTTGCTGCTTCTTACTTAATTTACATAAATAAATACGCAATAATTCTACGAGCGCCATCTTTATCTTTTAAATAATCTTTATGATTTTCTATCATGGTTAAGCATGTGTAAGGAATTGTTTTGATACTGGATCCACATTTCGGCGAGACCGGATTCAAACCCCAGCATCTACATCTAATCTCCTCTAGTTATGTATCGTGTGGTTTAACTTTGGCAAAATAATGACGATATTCTTGCAATATTAAATTGTGTAAGGTCATTTCAGCGTGTAACATCCTACTTCAACATAATCAATCATATCCCTCCCTGCACGCTGAGTTCCTAATATTTCAACACGTATTTTGCCGATTGTATAGTACCTATAGATACATTACTATTTAGAACTATTCATTCGAATGTCGAGCTCGCTTAGTGTATGCACTACGTGTAAAACTGTTTTCTGTTTGTAAAACTTCCATTTCAAGATTCCTTTATTCCACCAAATTCATATAATTTAGTCGATACATATTTTTTTTCTTTTTACTCCCGTGTTCCATGTTTTAATCCAGTGGGTCGGTGACGTCCACTGACCCGCTGGATTGACGATCTGCGTAAGACCGCTGGTGGAGTCTGGATGAGGATTGCGGAAAACCGAGATATTCGGCGCAAACTTGGGGTGGCCTATGTCCAGCAGTGGACTGCTGATAGGGGGATATGATCATATGAGTTTTTTAAACAATCTATCTGCCCGTGTAATTAGGTCTGTAGTCACTGTACAGTGCTGTAATTAATTATAGTGGAAATATGGACGAGTGGTTTTTTAGAACACAACCAAGAGAAATTGATTCGATATTAGACATAAAATTATTTGTACTTTGATAGTGATCGTTATTATATTGGCGATTTGCATACAATTTCATAATTGAAATCACTTTCATAGTTATAAAGCGTTAGAATGGAGTTCAAGGTTGCCCGGAACGATTAAACGCTGACGTAACTTACTCGAGTACGTCGAAGCAGACCTTTGCACAGGAAATTAGCGACTTCAAATAAATTTAATATTATAGGTCATACATATTTAATGTAATAGATATTTAATGTATTTGATTGTTTACATTTTTTTGTAACTTGCCATTAATATGTCGCCCTCATAACATTGTTCATGTAGGTACATGTTAAAAAAAAGCTTTTAATTTGTTTCTTTCAATTTATAATATTAATATAAGTATTAAAACTAAAAGTAATTTATTTTATAAGGCTAGTCATAAACCTACTCAGCATGTTAAATCAACATAGTTACTTTTTATTGGTAGTTAATAGCCCAGCAGAATTAGCTTAGTTGGTCTGGTTAAGTATCCTCGATGGGTCCGAATTTAAGTTGCAGCGTGAACCGTATTTTTCGAACTTTGTGCATATTTGACCACCCCTATAGAGTAATGGTTACAATTACGGACTGCCTTTCGAAGGGCCCTGGGTTCAATTCCCAGCGGAGTAGAAATTTATACGATAAGTTTAAATTACTGTTTCCAGGTGTTTGTGTTGTCGTCTTGTCGTCTTTGTGTGTGACCATGACACCCTTGATAGAGGGTATCCTAGTGTTAGGCTATGAGTGTGAATCGTTATTTCTTTATTTTTTTACATTAATTACCAATTAAATGCTTTGCATTGAAGAATAGTAAAATGTCGTAATGTTTTGCAGAAAAGCCACTCAATGTGAATATTGTTAGCATGTTGGATTATGGCCACTAACATCCCAGAGGCTACCCGTGACCAGGAGGCTCGTGACAAATGGCTCAGTAATAAATATAAATAAAATTAAAAGGTTATAAATTGTCTTTTTGTCTAGGCTAATCTCTGAAATGACCAATTTTTATCCAAATTTTTAAAAATAGGTAAGACGTAAACAAAGGAAGGTATACCCTTCCGTTGTGTACTGGTCAACGTCCATGGTAAATATCTGCAACAAAATGCTTTTGAGGGCTTGTACAGACTCTTACTCCTGTGACTTTTTATAGTTAGGTAACATGTGTGAATGGTACCGATTTTTTAATAACGAAACATTTGTACGCTAAAGTACTTTAACTCAAATGAGGCACAGATTTACTAAAGATAATATGTGGAAATTTTCTATAAATAGATGACAGCGCGCGCGCGACAATGAACAATAAAATTGTTGAATGAGGAAATTAATTGTCGACGACCTTCAAGACTAAGAAACAACCGTACACAGTACACAAGAACAAGTCGTGGGCAGGTCGTACATCATACATACATACATGTACTTTGTGCCGTAAGAGATAATGCCGTTCACTTGTAAAAATATTTTTAAATATTTTATCTAAGTGAGTTAATATTATTGCCGCATCTACGATAATAATAATATTTTTATAACAACACTACAGATAGAATCAACACTAAGATTTTTGGTGTCGTAATCAACATTAGAACTTCATGTGACCGTGACAATGCTTATCCAAAGAAATCAATACAAACACCTAGATAAAGTAGGGAAAATTTAATTTATCATTAAAATTTACGTAACTTTAAACTGTATGGAAACATTCAGCTAAGATTAGAATGATTGCTCACCAGCAAGTCTAAACGAATCAGGGAATTTTTATGGGCTGGGAAACAACTTATTGGATTTAGGTTGGCTTTAATTGTTATGGATTTGTTAACACACGTTGAGAATAATAAGAAATCCTAATCTGATCACCAGAAATAATTACTCTAAAAGTTTAGTAATTTTAAAATATAATTAGTTATTTTTAAATATCTTCTTAAATATACCAGAGAAATAATCGTTTATTTCTCTGGTATACAAGATATTTGAACATCTGTATCGCGCTGTTGCTGCAGTCTCTTCAATCGATTAATTCTATACGTGTCCAGCCTTCACCCTTACTCAATAAAATGTATGAGGGGAGGGTGAATAATTACAGATAGAGACAGGACCGGCGTCTACAATATAATCGTCGAGACGGCGAAATCGATAAAATAATTTTGCGGGGAGTTATGCATCACAGCTGTTCATTTCTTTAGCGTTAATTTAACAAGTCCGTCAAATATTCGTTGTCCCTTCGTGCGTATGAAGTATTTTTATCTGGCAATCGCCCAGTGGAATTCGTCATTTCATGAATGAACATGTACCTACTGTAAAAACGATTTAAATTCCGATTGAAAAATTTAATTTAAGATTAAAATAAATTAAGGGCGGGGTAAGGGTTTTCAATTTCGAAAAATCGATTTTTTTTTTTTTTGTTTTATCTTATTGTTTAACATTTCAAGAATATGTCCTCAAAATTTTAATCCGATTTAAGCAATATTCTTGAAGTTATTGTTTAATTAGTCCCGGGGCCTTTAACGCTCTAACTCTAACAGCTACGGGCGGTTGGGATTGCAGTGCAGCTGTCGAGCAGGTATACAGATTATTTATTGCTATTGTCCTGATCCCATATCCAGTTTTCGAAATATTTCATTTAGTAAAGCCAGGTAACTAAAACCATATAGATATATTTTATATTTGTATGTATACTATACACTACATTATTTTGAAAAACGAAACGAGCTTCAGTTAGTGATCAGACGTTCGACCGTGCACTTGTAATTTTATTTTTTCAAAAAATTTCCTGAGCAATAATGCCGAGAGTAAGTAAAATTTCACGAGAAGACCGTCAAAGTGGAAGGACCTATTTGTGTCGATCAAAAAAAAGACTAAACCCGAAAAAAAAAAAAAAAGATGAGGCTACCACCAGAAGTGCTTCGGCGAAGAAAATAAAACTAAATACGAGTGCTAGTGTACCGGAAGATGTTGAAAAACATTTTAGAATCATAGATTTTTTGCTTGTGTTTTCAACCATCGCAAGTTTAGTAAAATGTGCTCAGTGTGATGGTTCAATCGAGTTCAAGAGCTGTAAAAAAGAAGGACTTGGCTTCCAAATCCAAGTCAAATGTACAAATTGTGATCCACGCTTTATACCGTCGAGTGAGAAAACTGGTCATCGCTATGAAATCAACACTCGTTTTGCCTTTGTAATGCGTACATTAGGTTTAGGTTTAGCAGGCTGCAATAAATTTTGCGGGCTCATGGACATAGCAAGTAGTTTTCTATCAAAACAATCTTATTTGGATCTCATGAAATCTATTTGCTGCAGCATCGAAACGACTGCTGAGAAATTTCTTGTCTCCGCCGCAGACGAAGAAAAACAGCTAACACGTGCAAATTCGGAGTCAGATACTTTGACGGTTTCTGGTGACGGCACGTGGCAGAAGCAAGGCTTTAGCTCTTCCTTTGGCGTCACTTCCTTGATTGGATATTGGTCTGGAAAAGCTATCGATATTTTCGTAAGTAGTTCGCACTGCCAGGCTTGCAAATTATGGAGAAATCAATTAAATACTGAAGAATTTAAAGATTGGTACGAAGAACATGTTGGAGAAGATGAATGCCAAGCTAATCACACCGGACCATCAGGTAACATGGAAGTAAATGCTGTCATCGAAATGTTTCGCCGATCAGAAGAAAAATACGGAGCGAAAATCAGCAACTATGTTGGAGACGGAGATAGTAAAACTTACGGCAATTTAGTAAAAGCTAAACCTTATGGTGAAAATTTTATTATAAATAAAAAAGAATGTGTAGGTCACGTGCAAAAAAGAATGGGTAAACGTCTGCGTGATCTAGTAAATAGAACTGTTGAACAAACAGTTGTAAAAACCGGAAAAAATGCTGGTAAAACAAGGCAAATTAAATTACTCGGTGGCAAAGGAAAGCTCACTGGAAAAGTCATTGATAATTTGAGTCGATACTACGGAGCAGCAATCAGACATAATTGTGATTCTTTAGAAGGAATGAAAAATGCAGTCTGGGCAACGTTCTACCACCAGTAGTCAACAGACGATTATCCTCAACACCATAAGTGCATGAGCGGTGAGAACTCGTGGTGTTCGTATCAAAAAGCTTTGGCCACAACAGGAGTGGAAAATTTTAATCATGACTACACTCCACTTCCACAAGAAGTCATAGAAGCAATCAAACCGATTTATGAAGATTTGAGTAAAGACGAACTTCTAGAAAGGTGTCTTGGAGGTTTTACTCTAAATGCCAACGAAAGTTTGAACCAGCTGATTTGGAGAATTGCACCGAAAAAATTATCTGGCAGCAGACAAATTGTTAAATTTGCATCTTATGTAGCTGCATGCACATTCAATGAAGGTGCTGGTGCTCTTCTAACTTTTCTGTCTGACATGGACGTCAGTGTCGGCCCAAGCGCTCACGAGTATGTATCATCTACGGACAGCAATCGCATTGATAGGGCCGAGTTCCAAGCTGTGCAGCAGAGCAAAGAAGCCAGAATAAAACGAAGACTTGAAAAAAAACAGGCTGAAGACATCGACAATGCTGAAGGATGTGTGCTGTATGGAGCTGGAATTGATGATTCTGTGTAAGTTTAAAAAATAATTTTTTTTCTTCACTTTTTTGCTTCACAAATTTTAAACGCGTTTTTCTCAAAACTACTTTTTCGAAGTCCGTGTTCACTGCCATTTGAAAACTACTCGACCGATTCATTTCAAATTTCGTACACATTTTTGTCATGTAAAATACCTCCCCCCTACGTTTAGTAAAAAATTTTTTTTTAACATTAAGGGTGTTTTCCACCCTCAAAATGGCAAAAATTTTAGTCGAAAATAACGGTTCACACTTTAGATGACCGCCAAAAATTTTTAAATTAAAAAAAAAATAATTAGAGAACGTTGGGGGGAAGATTTGTTTATAATTTAACTAAATTTTTATGGTTTTTCATTTTCAGATAATTTCCAGCCGAGTTACAGTGAACACCGCAAATTGTTTTTTTTTCAAGACGTCCTGGGGGAAGCTCTGTCACGGGCTAATGGTTTAATATTTTTGCATCAAAAATTTATAGAACATAGTCAAAACTATGCTCAATAATGTATAGAAGGTTTGAATAAAATTGCTCAATCGATATTTGAGATAAGAATCACAAAAAAAGTGTTTTTTTTTACGCTGAAACCCAGACCCCTCCCTTAAGTACTTCACAATTCCTGCTAGTCAGTTGGGGAATTATTTATTTTATAAAAGTATGTTAGATGTGTATTTAAAATACTAAAAAATGTAGGTGTATTTATTTAGAGACGTTCTTAATTATGTTGGGAAAAAATATTTAAAAATAATTTAATGTTACATTGAAATCTTAATTACAGTTGTTTCTATGTACATTATCCCTCCCCCTCCGGGTAACTAAAATAAATGCCTAAATTACCAAGCAAAGACAGTAGTTAACAAATCTTACTATTTAATTTGTTAATTAAAATAGTTTTTAAATAAAATATAAATATTTTTTTATATAAAATTGTGTTAAATTAGTCATTTAACAATTATTGACATTGTGATTTTGTTATTGTAGGCTAAGAGTCTAGAAGTTCCTAAGTAGGGTTGCCATATATTCGGTTTTAAACAAAAATGTTTGGTTGTGTCTATACAGCTTTTGTTAGTGTAATGTGGTACTCACCTGAAGAATGTACGCAATGTAAACTAAATATGTTATAATTTACTTAAATTATTTGGGTACGTCTGGCTTGTAGGACAAAAAGTTCGACCTATATGGTGCAGATTCTTGCTTATTTTATTTTTGAACATGGCAACCCGGCAAGGGTTGCCATGTTCAAAAATAAAGGGCTTAAAAGTCCAAGTGACTTCAAATATATTTTGTACACTGTGTGTATCTTTAAATTATAGAAATAAAGTGAAATGTAAATACAGGGTGGGCAGAGAGCATAAAAATGTAAATAAAAGACAAATAATCCATCTAATTATTTCCAGCAGGAAAATATGATTTACGTTGGTATATATTGTTAGGTTTACAATTGTTGGTGTTATGAGATAAATTATTTTATTTACTTCTCAGAATTGTTTTTTTTTTAATTTTTGCATTAAAATTACTATTGTCAAAAACACTTTTAAAGTTTTAATGACAAATAGCTGAGAGTTTTGAGTATTTTCTTTGTGGTTCATAGTATTTTTACTTTTGTACCATTTCTTATAAATATAATTTTTTATCATGATAACATTGATTTTCATCTACCTTTGTAAACAAAATAATAACACTAGTAATTAACATTTTGACTACTAAACAAGCAATTCGCAAACTGCCAATTTAGTTACAACACATGTCATATCATTTCAAGCGTTCTGAAGTATTTTATAATATAATAAAACTATAAAATAAATGAAGTAAATAATAATAATAATAATTAGATAAATTATTTCGTTGACATTGCCTGTAAGCACTGACAATCTCAAGTGCCGGTACTAGATACGAAAATGTTGTAAATTGCGTCACGGTGAAAGTGGCCTATGTTCTTGTACATTTTGCTATTTGTTCATTTTGCGTTTGTAGATTTTGCTCCGAAGCGAAATAAAATAAATAGTAGTTGTATCCAGAAATAAACTTTATTCATTATGATAATAATTTTTAACAAACCATCTATACATTTTACAATATTATCTAACTTACACAGAGTTTATACATGGAAAATATACATTGGACAAACTACATTTTTTACAACGTTAAATAATAAACACATTTTTCAAAATTAACATTTTTGGGTGCGATCAAACAAGTTTGCTTTAAATCGATCACAACCAAAATCTATAACAAGTATTTTAAACTATAGCAACACTGGATTAACCCTTAACCACAGACGTAGGTCTCACTGACAGACCAAGACACATCTTCCTAGAGTTTTTCGACAATTATATTTAAATAAAAAACAATATAATAATGACCATTTTAAAGTAATTTTAAGTAACATACGTCTCCTGGACGTCCGCTTGAATGAATACAAGTAGAAACGTCAGTGGCTAAGGGTTAAACAAAATATACATACAAGATAATAAACCCAAAAATCATAAGAAAAACATGCATTTCAAATGATACGATTTAAATGCCTCATAATAAAACGTTTTGGCAGTTAACTGTGCACGTCTTAAATAGAATAAAGATGTGACAGTTCAAATAACAGATTATAAAACTGGTCAAGGACGATAGGGTATCCCCGTGCGAAATTGACAGTAATTTATGTTTATGCACCCATGTATGGGTAAATTACGTCTGTCTTATATAGGTATTTAGGTAAAAGGTAATTGTTGTAGTAATTGTAATAAATCTAGTAATGCACATTTTGTAACTGTAATATCTTTTGTAAACATTCAAAAGATAGACTTGTGAAAGACAGACAGACAGACGGACGGAGAAAGCTTTCCATTGTAATATCATATGTCTTCCAGTGGACAGAGAACATTAAAAAGCAACGATGAGGCTGATTCTGAGCGCCTTTGCCTCATTTTAAAACAAAAATTCAAAAGAGATTATAAGTAAATTGTGTTATAATTTCATTACAAAAAAATCAATTACCAGGACATTTCTAAATAAAAGTTATGCAAAATAAATGTAGAATAAATATTGATTAAAGACTAAAATCATGCAATAAACATTCAATATGGCGCAGATTACATTCTTTTTCAATAAAAAAATTAAATGAGTGAAAGAGAATGATTATTTTTTAAATGGGAGGGATTATTATGTATAAATTTTCATAAGCAATAAGGAATATTGTATTTACAGAAAAAATAGCTTTATATTTAGTAAACAAAATGAAACACTTTGGAATATCATAGCCAAATTAAGCATCATAGTCTAAATATATATTTAGGACGCTAAATATATAATAGTAGCCAAATATCACCAAGAATATTTGCAAGACTTACATATACAATTTTTTTGTTTAATTTTGTCGGTTAAAAATTGGCCGATTGAAACTTCAGTAAAAACTAGTTTCGTTTGGCCCACACTGCTGGTTTGGTCAGTCAGTAATATTTTGTTTATTGAATATTTTATTCTTATATAACATGCAATATTTAAAACAGCTCCATTTTTTTATATTTCGTGGTGTTCTGAAATTCCTTTTAAAAATATACATGACAAAGGATTATTTGTATGCCAAATTGATGAATATGTATCATCGTGTTTAATTTAAAAAACCTGTTACATTTTCATATACATTGCGTTTACACATCCATACATTTTAAGTATATGTGACAACATGTTATGTACATACACATAACTGTGACATTATTAATAGATTTTATGCTTATACTTTGGGCATCTTTTATGTATAGTTCAGTTAACAGAAGCTGGCGCGGCGTACAATTCTACTTATACATAGAAACAAGTATAAAATAGATATTACAAATAAACGATTTGAATTTGAATTTGAATTTGAATTAATAAGGCGCAATGATAATGTATTATTTTTAACACCATTGCTAAATATAGTGTGGTGTTTTCTTTTTTCGTAAATGAATGAATATTACAATATATTTTAAACCCACTGCTTTTGATATCCGATCTTTATACGAGACTTACATTTCTGTTTCATTGTTACATTTTGTGTACACACTCATTTACATTTAGATTGCGTACATGTCATACATTTCGGGTACACGTGAATGCCAATGCTACATTGACACTTGCAATGCATTAATTGAAATTTAGCGGTTGACATCTGAAATTAGGGGCCATCCATTACGTAATAATGTGACGTAATTCATGTAAGCCTTTCTGTATGATGCACGCATTATCTGAACAATACGTTGTGGTGCGCGTGGTGAGTGTGTGTGGCGGAGCGCGGCGGGTGTC
>DWPP01000247.1:0-12627 GCA_018251735.1 Eantis mithridates tamenund
TCTGTTAAGCGAATTAAAGCAAATTAAATTATAGCTATTAAACAGAATTCTATTGCCATAATTATAATTAACATGGATATCTGACATCTATAGGGAAATAATACTCTTGTTGAATACGAGTGTATTTCTTAGAGAAACAATTTGTAAGAAGTTATTTCAAGTTTAATCTTAAAAGAATACGTTTAAGACTGGCGAACTAAAATGGCTAAACTAGCTATGAGCTGACCAAATCTGTTGTAGATCTGGTTGGAGCAAGCACGTAAGCAGATTTTTGAGTACTGTTTATGGAAAATCTAGAGACACTATCATATACCAGATGATCATTTTAGACCTGTTAGAGTAGCAATGCATGTACATACATACGTATGATTTTAACTAGAAATTATGTCTGAGTTTGTATGTGTCCATGGGCTGTAGTGGTCACTGAACAGCAGGTCGCCTGCAGCTCGTTTGCTGCCCAGTTATTATACAAGACGCTTACTAACCAAGTCGCTGGAGGACTTAGGTGCTACAGCAATCAGTGTCAAGCAATGAAATGGAGAATGAACGTATGATGTTAACTTAAAATCACTCCAGTTGTCTAGTCCAGCAGCGGCTTGATTTATGAGATACTGGCGATAAAAAAATACAAAACTTTGTTGTAAATTAAAAAAGTATTCAAATATCAATTTCATTTGAAAGAGCAAGCAAGGCAAGGTAACAAAGGCAGGCATGCCAAAAAGTTCTTTATTAATTCGGAAATTAACGTAATTATTTAATTCCTTTACAAAATATTTCAATTAAATCCTCTTCCAATAATGACTCCGTCGCTATTTCGAAGTCGACGAAATTACGCATTGAAGAAATAATACATATTACGTGGATGAAGTAATTTCTTTTTTCTTCGAAATAGCAAGAAACTTATTTCGATGAGCCTGCTGTGTCTTTTCTTGAAGAAGAAATATAATGTAGACCCTTTTTTTGACGATTGAGAAACCTATTTAAAACGTTAACAAAGACGCTGAATAATAATGAATTCTTACTGCATTAAGCCCTCGGCTAATCTACCTCAGGCTGTATTTAGTTTCCTTCAAATTAGTCTATCAAGTTGTTTAACTTTAAGAATGTTATGAACTCTCAGTAATGTTGATTTCATGAAAATTTGTTACATACAAATTACTTAAAAAAGTGGTGCAAGCTGTGGTTTGGACTTGGATCTAGCAAAATGAGAAGTACCAAAGCAATTTTATATTGAAGTAAATCTTTTAAATCTTAATTTTTCCTAATTTAGCAATCAACGATCCCAAGTAAAAGCTGAGTTTAGTGTATCATCCTCAACAACCCATTTCTAGCCCCACTGCTGGGCACGAGTCACAGAGAAGGGTTTAGGCCATAGTCCACCAGGCTGGCCAAATGTGGATTGGCGGACTTCACATGCCTTCCAGAACAATGTATAATGAGGGTCATTTATAATTTTGTACAACGTTCATCAGCTTTAGTGTGTAGTGTCATGCTAATTGCACGACAACGTGGGAGCGGTTGATGAGCTTAATTAGTTTCTGTCCGAAGCTAGATAATGTGGTCAAAATACCATATTTCGCATTTTGCTTTGTTCTCTAACGTTGTATTGACCAGATCATTATTTAGAATGTCACTCGGGTAACTCATGTTTTTAATTTATTTATGTGTTCGTTTAGTAATGATCTTGGGTTTTTATTTCTTTGACTATATTGATAAATGTATGAACGAGTTTCATTTAAAATCATTGTGACCGCAATAATATTAATTGCTCCTTTCTCATGTCTTACTGCTTGGCATGGGTCTCTTCCCACAACTGGAGAAGACATTTTATTATAATTGATAGCTTTTGTCCGTAAATCGGATAAAGAGATTTTAATTTCTCGAAAGACTACAAATTATTTACTAAGATTTCACACAATGCAAATATAGAATATTGTGAGCGTACATAAAATTACTATTTACAAAATACTATATTTATTGTACAATATTACAGGTTCATACGTTTATAGTGATTTTTAAACCAAAAAAAAACACTGTGAGAAAAAATACCGGGATATATTTACTTTTAAATGTAGGTACATGAATTCAACCAAAAAAAAATCTTGGGCATCAGACAGATAAATACAGCATACATATTGTATGTGCGTATATGTAGACTATAACAATTTTTATTTCTATTATATTAAAAGAACCTAAAACGTTTCTTTAATTATTGCTATGAAAGCACAATTTTTATTTAAATCTTGGTTGTATATCAGTTTGGTTACACGAAAAATATTCTTCTGTATGTTACAACGGTCATAAAGATAGTGCTACTCTAGAAAACGTAGCACGCTCCCAATAAAATCAAACCCAACCCAATTCTATTTCGCAACAACGAAATAAAATTACTGAACATGTACACAAAATTACGCAAACACATAAAGTTTCAGCAGTATACGGTAAGCTATAGCCATCCTCTTTGTCCATTCAAATGTGAGGTCGTAATTTCATCACGTCCGTAAAGCATTCGTGGACTCTTCACATAGCGGCTTTTCACACAACGGCCAACCAATTTTACGGATTTTCCATTCAACGCAAACTCCACATATGTTCAGTTTTACAAATTGGACGCTCAGTTTAACAATACTTTTATTAAATGGCGATGTTAAAATTCCCATAAGCAGTTTTGGATGTGAATTTAAAATTATTTTTACATTTTATTCCTTTTTGCAACATATGATCTTGAGTAGGTTATATGAATGATACGTGCTTTTAACTCATTCAGCCGTTACACTGAATGAGTTAAATTAAAACGTTATGTAAATGATTTTAACTTACATGAACTAGTTATAATTTCTTTAATGTTATCTAAAGACGACACCCAGTATCGGCGAACTGTCTGCAACTTAATTTCCATAAAAAGTTGACTGCTCTTTAATGTCAGTACCTACTCATTTGCATAACAATCGTTTGAGGTTATTACTTTTATGAGATCTTACTTCCTTCTTTGGCTTTATTCTAATTTTAAATATCAATTTTCATTTTCAAAAGAATCGGTTTAAGTCGCTGTGATGTCTATTTTAATGGCTTCCTGGAATAATTTTGTGAAAATTTTCTTACGAACGTTATTTTCTAGAATATTCATAATTGTAGGTACTTAATTTTACATGTGATGTAGAAAACATATCTGTTAATTTACTATTGAAATTATTTAGCATAAAACATTTAAGTTAAAAAAATGTTAATTTGGTTCACAACGAAATACGTAATTTATCATTCTATTTGGAGTACAATTTGCGCCTCGTTATATTTTTGACTTTCCGCCAAATTACGCCGAATTGACAGTTGATAAAATCTGTTATTTGTATTACGGGTACGATATAAATAGGTAGTTGATATAATTTAAACGTTGTGGTTGAACTATTTACTGAAATCACGAAATCACTAAAATAGAAAGTTTAGTAGGAGGACGAGTGGGCTTTAAGTACCTATGATATTTTTAAACTAATACTCGTACAAAATGTCATCAATAAATTAAAGAAAATGCATGCACAATAGATATTAAGCTGTAATGACACACTTTTTTAATTTAATGACTAACTTATTTGCTTATTTGCACTTTGCTTGTTTATTAACAAAGCCCTTCTTTTCTAACCCAAAGTAGTTACGGTTTGCAATTCAATAAATCAATTCCTAATAGCAAATTATGTACCTACTTTAAACAGTAATAAATACATGGCGCTAAAATAATTATTAAATAATTGTTTATGTCCTTACATACACACTTCATAAAACTATATAGGTATTAACTAACAAAGCTTATCTAATTAATGAACTATGCCACAGTTGTATGTTGACTATCAAGTCGATTGGGATACTTTTAGTATGCTATCAAAATGGTCTACTTTCCTATTCATTGTATAACATACTAATATATAAGTATATGACGCCATCATTCTTGCTAATCAACTGATTGTCTTATTTACGAACATATTACTTTAACATTATGTAAATGTAAACATTTATTGAGTCTAATGAATCACAAGTGATTTTAGTGAGTTACTAAGAAAGCAGCTACGTTTACCGCCTGGCGAGATTGCGGTCAAAAAGTAACCTATCATACGCTAAAAACATATTTCATAAATCTATATATTTTGCAAATAAATTCTTCAAATAAGATACATTTGTGTGCAAGAAAATATTTCTTATAACCATAAAATAGAGAACATGTTTTACAATTATCTTTCGCTTTACGCTTACGAGTACATTTGCCAACTTTGCAAACAAGGTGGCACTTAATGAACGAGGCTACTCAAATTATTTTTGTGCTGAAGTTAAGCTGCAGTATCCAGTTCCTGATTCGTGGTGTAGCTTTAGGGTTACAACATAAAGTTTCGTATTTTTTCCCAGTAGATACTGCCTTATTTTTCCTAACGGACAAAAAATAAACACCGCCTGCCATAAAAGCGTAAAATATGACAAAGACGAAGAAGAAAGAAAAGAATGACAGTATCATAATTTGGGCTAAGTTCAAAAATTAGAAGAATAAAAGGATATAGATATTTGGCACTCCGTACTCTGCCTACCCCGTAGGGGACCTGGTGTGAAGATATGTTAGTACCTACATAAGTTCAAAAATTTCTAAATATTTCAAATTTACACATATAAATTAATTAAAAATGTTTCGAAGTTATTTTAAACTCCTATGTGGGATAATTTCAGATATACATATTTCAGATTCCGAACAGAAAACCTCCAATCAACCGCATCACGAAGAGAGAGCATTGCGTTCTTTGTATGATTAAAGATGCATTTATATCTCTTTTTTATCTTATATTAAAACGTTAAACAGGCTGACGAATTACCTGATGGTATGTGATTACCTTCGCCTGTGAACAACGAGCAATGCCAGAGGAATGGCCATATGTTACCGGTTTGTAAGAGAGATTTTTTTAAGAACCCCATCGTCATACGGAAATGCCTTGATGAAAGATCATTCCATAATTTACACGTACGCGGTAAAGATGACCAATCTACAATATTTGTGTAGGTACTATCAATACCAGGCATTTATGTAAATACAATAAGTAAAAAAAAAGATTTCATTAACAGATATATTCTTTCTTTGCACCCTTTTAATATTTTACGTACTTAAAAACATGAAAGTGATAAATAAGTTAAAACCGTTGTCGGAATATAAATGATAATTATACATATCTTCACGCCAGCTTCCTTACAGGGTAGGCAGAGAGCACGGAGTAAATGATAATTAACACTAAAAATATGCGTTTATGGTTGCTATTATTAGCACTTTAATTAGTCGCAAAGAGATTATTCGACTAATCTATTAGCTTTTTACTACATGAATAAATTAAGGCTTAATTATTAAATATCTTTACCTTAGTATCTTTAACTTATCTTAATTTATCACTACAATCTTTCAAGTAAATAGTTTCTTATACTTGTTTTCATTTCTTTTATCTTTGAATTAAATGTTTCTGATAGCACTAGGATTATGCAAAGTTCTTTTCAGTAGTTGCAAACACCGGTTCCTTATCAGAGAAATAATGCATTTTGTGTTTTCTTGTTACATTTACTATTGTACAGTTACAGACGCACTTAATTGCAAATTCATGCTAATGTACCGAATAAAACAATATTGTATTATGATAGATAGTATTAAGATATCTTTAGAGTTAAGTGGATACTTAACAATCTAATTCTTATTTTATAATCAAAAATTAAGAACGTACGTAATAAATAGTAGTTATGAGGAAATATATTTTTACTCTAAGTTCTCCGAAAAATGTCTGTTTAGTCTGAAATTACATTAATTTACAAATGACCAGCATATTTGACTATGACGCAAAATCTCTAGAGCCCGAAATCAAACATAAATTTCATTTCGGGTTCTAGAAAGCTTAAGCTACGGAATGCTAGTTAGTATTTTAATTTATTTTTGCATTTATCATTTTGTTTCAAATAAATGAATTTACATGAAAATAATACATAACTTGTTGAGAACACAATTCGACAGTCTGTAGTAAACAATTTATACTAGTCAATCAAAACGCCCAAAGCTTTCCCCAAGGTCGTTGATTTGTAAACATAACAATGAAAATAGAACCGAACCACAAGGGGAGTAATGCCAGTTGGAAAGCAAAAGCATACATCATCATACATATTCATCATAACAATGAATATACCAAATTAAAGAAATATTCCCGCCACAAACTGAGTTGTCAAAATTAACATAGAATTACTTTTTTTACGAAAGTATACTTTATTCGCCTTCCAGGTTTACTAAACAGTTTCACCATGGATCCTGGATTCTATTCCTCTAGGGAAATTTCATTTCTTATCGGATTGACGTAGAGGCTACCTTGAACCACTTAAATTGATTTCATTAGTAGCACGCCCGAGGCGATTGGACCTTTATAGGTTCCCTTGGGATGAGCCAATGCGCGTCGGGCAGCTCAGACTTTATGGTAATGAAGTGGCTAGCAAGTACTTGGTCACTTGATAAATTGCTTAAGTCTCTTTAATACTTTAATTACCAATTTACCATCGATAATTATTATAAAAGTATTATAATTAAATTTTAAAATGCTGGTACTGAATAAAGTCACTGTATGTGAGAGAATGAAACGTCAATCTATTTTATTAATTTAAGGCCGATGAAAATTTAATATACTGTCATTTGTACCCTTCAGTGTCACCACTGAAGGGTACAAATGACAGTATATGAACGTTAGAATACAACAATCACCTCTGCCTTGCCAGCCTTATATGGGATTTAAAGAAATTTTCATACAATGAATCGAAAACTAAAGAAAATCTTATCGTAAATATCACAGATGTCTTGATAATATGTATATTAAATACACGTAGTTCGTTACATTTTTAGTAAAAAATAATATCCATACTAATATTATAATTAATTTGAAAGTGTGTTTGTTTGTTCTTCTTTCACGTCGCAGCTATTATATGGTATGGTTTACATGTATGGAGATACTTATGAGGGTTGACGTAGGCTACGTTTGAGCATGGTAAAACAACTCATTCCCATGGGAAAATCGATGTTTTGTTAGTTGCTAAATATTTGGTTCCGGATGTTCTTATTATGTATATGATGTTAGTAAAATCTATTTGCAAGTTCGGAATCACGCTATCAAACGCTACTTAAGTCGTAGGCAACTAATAAATTCCAACTAACCATGCAGGCGAAACCGCAGTAGCTAGTTCATCATATAAATGAAAGAACTGTAAAATAATAAGAAAAGTTTTACTTTCCTACCATATAAGCTCATTTGAATCTGCTCTATTTCAAAGATATAAAAAAACAGTGATTTTATCTTGCATTTGAAAATGGATTTCCCAAAAGAATCTAAACTTGGGATGGGATACCCGAAAACGAGTTCCTGGATTCCGAATCCAATTTAAAATTAATTTTTAATTCGCATGTGCACTACAACACCCGGATCAGAAGGCTGAATATTAAGCAGTTCTGCAGATGAGAGTCGGAAAACGATTTCAGAACTGGAGTGTTTTTTATACAGGTCTTGTCTCCGCACAGGCAGATAACGAGTCACTTTCGTGTGCTTTCGTATAGAGGAAAGTCTACGAAAGAGCCATAATAATGTCAGCCTTAATGGCAACGTGAGCGTACTCTTCGCAAACATGTTTGATCCCATTCGGGATATTAAGATAGCAGTTTATTTGTATCATTTATAATGGTAACAGCTTTTATGGGAATAGATAAAAGATATAATAGTTTAGGAAATTTTAAAGTCATTACAATAATTTATAAGTTTCATGAGTCACGAGTTATTCGCAACAAAGAGCTACATTTCTAACTCGAAATACTTCTTTAAAATACGTATTAGATTAAAATTATATCTAAAAAAAGAATATCAATTTGTTTCGGCTATTCGTTTTACTCGCTAACAATGAATTAAGAGGTTCGTCCATAATACAACGTCAACCAAAAATTCAATTAACGAACACGAGATTGTCAAAATGACCTAAATGGATATTTACAAATGAATGGATATTAAACCATTTCAACCTCTCAGATTTATGGTTCATTGGTTTATGTAATTGTATTCGTAAAATTATTATCTGAATTTAAATATTTATGCATTTATTGTTTGAATATATTTTTGTATACGTATGTCGAGGGAATTTTTTGTTATGATTATAATTTGTAAGTTAATATTTTTTTACTGTTTCTAAGCTATAAATTAAATGTAAACATTCAATTTATATTGCGTTGTAATCTAATTCCTATGCATTACCCACAACCATTTTTTTGCAGTAATTTATACTCATCATTAATGTTCCTTTAGTAACATCCAGTCCATTATAAAAAATTATATAAAATAATGTAATGTAATTAATGTAAATATAATATGTGGGCCATGCTGGAGCTCACATTGAACTTTAAAGTTTATCTGTAAATCAGATAGGTAATATCTGAAAGATTAGGTATCATATGAATGTTTTTAATATATTCTGTGTAGTCAAAATTCGGTTTATGTTCTTAAGCGGCATTCACACGCGGCAGACTGACATGATAATATTTTAGGCTTAAGGTGCCTTAAAACAGAGTGACAGAGGTTAGCTTACTTAACTTTACGTCTAACCTTGACTTAGAAACGTGTTGTGTAATCTAACGACATGCATAATTTTAACAAAAATTAAGTTACATCGCCGGAGCTTGCATTCAATCTTTTATAAACTCTATACGAATTCTTGCAAGCTCCCTTGAGGCGCTTGCATGATGTACGGCTACTTTGTAACCGTTTAGCAAGGTTCGAGAAGGCAGCGTGAACTCAAACACGAATTTTCGAGTGGATGTAAACAGAATTAATGATTCATATAAAGTCTATCCTTTGCTTCGACAACTTCAGTCGCCAGGGGTTGGAATGCTCGTAAGCGTATTTACGCCAGCCTCAGCTTATATGTCCCCAATATTATATGAGATCATTTAAAATATTAGCTATGTGACAAGATATATATGTGTCACTATAATACTTCGGTAATCGCTATCAACATGTAGGAGGGACTGTACTATCAGAAGTCGGATGACTTGTTCTGTAGCTAACTGTAGCCGGATCTGAACGGGTTCTAAAACTGTAACTCTAAGCTAGAGGAGGCCAAGATTCAAACCCAGTCCAGTTTAAGATGCCACAATCTACACTACTTTGCCGCTATATTCATCCCTATCAACAAATGTGAGTTTAAATACCAAATTTTGTACCCTACAAACCCTAAGGCAAATGTCAAAACCATTCACTGCAAAAAACAACACGAGGTTCAGACTCAAAAGAAAGAGAGTTCAAAGTAAACTCCGTTTATTTAATAAAGCTTTATCTATCAAAGTTTAACAGACTGCCAATAAAAGTTTTCTTTATTACACAAAAGCCCAAAATTTTTATAATCCAATTCTTTGTTGTACTTGTCAATAGCGCTATAAATTTGTTTCAAGATTAATCACAATAGATCAAGCACGTTAGGCTTTACGTTGATAAATCAGCTAATCAGTCAGAAAAGCCTCCATGTGAATATTACCATTCCATCTTATATTTTCAGTATCTGTTAATTAGATTTGTTTATTCCTATGTAGTTGTAATCTAATTCATGTCTTGCACGTTTACTAAACTCAAATAGTATGTAGTGGTAATCTAATTCGTTTCTTGTACAAACTAAACTAAAATTGTTAAAAAAAATGGTTTAAATTCAAATCCCAAACCGATAATAGATTTTAAAATATTTTTAAGAAACAATTTCTAATACCTAGATCATTTTTTCTATTGCTATTCAATAAAACGTACTAAGTAAATCGTAGATAGACAGAAAGCTATATTTCAATCTCGTTTTCTTTAACATTATACTTTGAAAATACTATTATAGAAATGCGGATATCAAAATCTTATAGTAAAGTGGATAGGTTAGGTTTAATAAATCAGCAGTCAGCGTGCAAATTCGATTTACGTACCGAACTGGAAATGGTAGATAAGACAAAACCTTCACGCATCGTTTACTTATTCCTTCTGTATTGTAGTTACAATGCACATCCTCTTTACAAAATACTCGGAAATGTACACTATTAATTTTAATTTATCAAATAGATATGAGCTCATGTATTTATATTTTTATAATCACCATCATCATTAAACAACTAGGCAATTGTTTTCCCATAGGGCACGGGTCTTATCTCAACTGTTTAGCTCACAGTTCATCACGCTAGCCCAAGTCGCTAGGAATGCGTTTAAGAATTTTCCTAGGAACTTCTAGTTAAGAAAGTTTTGTAATAATGTTTTGGAGACAGAAAGGTGGGCGCTGGGGTTTGAACCCAGATCCAACAAAGTTTCAATGCAGCATCAAACCATTTATGACTGTTATTTATTTTTCCTCATTATCATAATAATTATTTTTATTACAATAATAATTTCACGTGACGAATGATACAAAAACCATGTATACCCTAAAGTTCTTAAAAAATCTTTTGAAGACATGTGAACGGCATCATTCCGCGCTTGGCTAGCGTGACTCAATCATCTCTGAGAGAAGCCACTGCAGTTCTGTACCCGTTGAATCCAGCGGTTTCCCGATAATTCCTAAGGTCTAGCTAATCGGAGACATAATGGGCTGATTATGACCTGTTAATTCTACATTTAACATACTTTCCATAGAACCAAAACGAGTTGTATGTAGGTACTTGTAAGTACTTGCGGAACGTTCTTGTTGGTAATGATACCTTTTTATGTCGTTTTGCCCGACCGAAACGACGTTCAAGCATTACCGTTACAAGTTAAGTTAAGTACTAGAACCTTTCCATTAGAGGAAAATTATTTAAGAATTAATTTTTATGCTTTAAGGTATAGTAGGTATGAGTACTTACTTGGATTTAGGGTAAAAATTGTACTTATGATTTAATTTTGTTTCTTTGATGAAGTACACCGCATTACATGATATTTCTTTTTTTGGACCAACATCTTATGTATAACTAATTTAGTTTGGTAGGAATATATGAATAAGTTTTAATAAGTGCTTAGCTATAATACTTTAAAAGTCCCACAGCTGTGGACGGTTCTCTCTCCATAAATATACGCATCTATGTATACTTTTGAAAGTATAATCGTGTAGAAGTAATGTATAAATAAAAGAGATCTTTAACTACAATTTGGCAGTTGTTTACGGATGTATTAGTATAAGAAATGTAATTATTTGAAATCAGTTGCGTACTAAAACAGTGAGTAAACAAAATTCCGCACTAACACAATAAAGACCCTTTCCTAACTTTCACTTGCAACTTGAGTTCCACTGAGAAAGTTTTTCGTCTATATGCGCGAATAAGGATGTACAGTACTCCGAATAGTTTCCCCTCAACCTAACTGGTAAGAACTTGGAACTTGCTGAAATTGCACATTGAAAGTAAAAATTCTACTAAGAAGTCGGGAAACGATTGACTTTAGGGAAAAGTTAGGGTTCAAGAAGAGTTACAACCTTTTGATCAATCCAATCATGAATAGGCTTTAGAATTATTTTTTTTTTGTTTTTCTTAAAGGTTTGTATTTCGACAGTAAAAGAGTATCGAACCTTAAAAGTTGTATTATCTTTTCATTTCAAAATAGGGTTAACTTAAAGGTACGTTTTAGTGTGCGCAAAAAAAAGCAGCTCTGATTCTGCTTTCTTAGTTTATTCGATATCTAGCATTTGCTGCATACGAATATATATGTATGTATATATGTGACATAAATACGTAGTGACCGGAACTTTAACTAGAATTAGAATCAGATTCGATTCGAATCCAATAGAGAAAGCCGTGGTAGCTGATTTGGTTTGGTACTAGATTCATATTTTGTGCGGTCCGGGTTCAATTCCCAGCGCGCACAAACAAATGTTAAAAATGATATTAGTTACTTAGTAATTATCACGCGTTTACCGTAAAGGAAAACATCGTGATGAAACCTGTATGCCTAAAACTTCCCAAGAAAGTTCTTGAAGGCATGTGAAGTCTGCCAATCCGCCTTTGGTCATCGTGGTAGACTATGGCCTAAACCCTTCACTGGGAGGATATCCGTGCTCAGCAGTGAGGCGGGAAATGGGTTGTTGAAGAAGAAGAAGAAGAAAGAAGTATTGATATAAAATCCTATTAAGAAGAAAAGAAAAAAACATACCAAAAATAATTACTGTAGTTAAAAAACTAAAATGTTTTCTGAATTCAGAGTTTCCCGGCAGTCAGTTACATCGTTCGATTTCCATTTTCAATTCTGTCACAGACTTTATTTCGATTTGAAGTTGCCTTTCCTCCATTATAAAAGCGTTTTTGTTTGTTCATTGACTAGTATAAACTAGTTGAGCTACGACTTCGCTTGCACAGTTAATGACTAAACATTAAGATCGATTTACTTCCTTACAAACCTTCAGTTAAATAGTTAAAAGTAAAACATGTAAATTTGTTCTATTACCTACATTTTTTTTACCCCCGCCCTGTGTCGCGGGTGGTATGGACAACACATCACAAACACCCATAACCCACGAACAAATATTTATCTGTCACATAAATATCTACCCCGGGTTTCGAATCCGGGACCCCTCGCTTCGCAGGCTGGGTCATTACCAACTAGGCTACGGAGT
>DWPP01000248.1:0-12620 GCA_018251735.1 Eantis mithridates tamenund
GTGATAAATGTTGTGGTCGATATAATCAAACGACTTTTTAAATTAATTTACTATTTTAATGACGTCAGATGGTATACAGTAAGCATTTTCTCAAGAGCTTAAATATATAAATTCTACTTCTACAGAATTAATGTGGCAGAAGCACGGAAGGTTTGTAAGGATAGAGATATTTGGCGCTCCGTGCTCTCTGCCTACCCCGTACCTGGCGTGAAGATATGTACTTCTACAGAGACAACATACCTATTGCCGTAGACCTGAAGATCATTTGCCACTGTACTCCTGCGAGAAAAGCGAAGATGCCAGTAGCATATAATGTCTGCTAATCTACTCATAGAATTCAAGAAAGTTATATTTACATCAAACAAACAGATGTGAGAGTATAATGTGACCATAATAACATTAACAACACGCTTCATAATTTAAAATCAGAAGTGGATAGAAATGCCTGTGCATTTCTATCCCACTTTCGATTCCCAATGCACAGTTCTCTCTGATATAAGGATTCGGCGGTAGCCCACTCCTGGCGAAGTGCGGATTGGACACATCACAACACGCTCCTTTTCTCCAAAAGACCAAAAGCTCCAATCGGAACTCAATCAAAATCCCTGCACAATCCTGCTGACGTCATCATTTCAAGCTTTATTGCCATACAGTAGGCATAGTATATTTATATCGCATTACCAACAAGTTGAAGACCAGTAGCAGCTGAACTGTTTGTGCAGAAATAGAAAATAGTTTCAAGAACTACGGACGGGTTCGTACTGACAGCGAATGGCGGATAAGATTCGGTATAAATAGATCTCGGTACACGTGTCGCCGGTTTGATGCATATCAAATCGAATCGTTGTCGACATTATCACCAACCTATTTCTCGGTATGTATCTCCTCTCAGTTATGAGAAGGATTTCGTCGCAGTCCGCTGATTAAATGTGGTTGGGAAACTGAAGTATACTTGCTTAGAATGTTTTCCTTCACCGCAAATCTCATGATAGTCAATTAACACACAACTTCAACAAATAAAAAGATGCACTTTGAGGTTTTAACCAGTGGGTGTGAATCCAGAATCAAACCAAGTCAGCTATCACAGCTTATGAATGTTGATGACATAATAGGTATGAGATTTTTTTATACACTGCACTGTCACGGCCGTACATCCCTGTTCCATAATCATGCATAAATACAAATTTTTGCTTCACTAGACGTTTGGCAATCCGGTATGATAACGTAATACTACATACATATACAAAGTATCAATGATAAACTTTTAAAATTGGATACCTGTATTTGGAACAGAAGTAATCATAGTAATAATAGTCCCCGTAAGGGACTTGGCGTGAAGATATGTGTGTGTGTATTTGGAATAGGTCACAAATGTCCATGAAAGGCAGTGACGACTCAATGTGGAATTAAGGTGATGCACATTCGTTTTCTTATTTAATTTCAGTAAAAACAATACAAGGTAAAGATCACAACTTTACACTTGAACATTTTTTATTTCTTTCAAGGTATGGGCGTGGGTTTGAGGCCACTTAGTTGTTTTGTCAACAACGAAAATAAATTTCGTTATGTCCAAAGTCTATTTGTGTCGCGTACGTTCTATTTATCTAAAATTTTATATTTGTGGCGTAAAGATGATGGATTCGTAGTACCTTGAAACCTTTGATAACCTTGCAGAAATATGCCCGATGGTGGTGGTGGTGGTAACTAGAAAAAAGTAATTAAATAATCTTTATTCTTTCATTAATAACAATTCTCGCGGTCTTTTCATAGTGAAAATTACAATACCGAGGCGTATGTAGATCGGGGTCTTGTTGTTTGAAAACGACACTGTTTTTTGAATGTACATTCAAATTGTTTTGTGCTCGCTGGGGTTTGAACCTGGACCCATTGAACATCATATCATACCTACTAGGCTATAACGGCTGATCCAATTAGCTGCCCAATATAGAAATGATTTCATGCAATGATTTTATGGTTTTTAAAATATTAAAGCTGTCCGCTCCCACAGGCGCCATACAATATCGCGGTTACAAATCTTGTGCACTCCGATCGACCTTCTACCAAAGAACATAAAGTGCTTCCATTCAAAGACCTAACGCTAATGCAACGCGGTATATTATTCACGTACAGACTACATTTGCTTAATACCTTATTTATAATTAACGAAGTACTTTGGTTAATAAATAAACCATATTTCCTCCACATTTCATACTCACCGGAAAACCCTGAAATATCTGGAGTACACAGACATCAGAATAGAAGTTGAATTCTGTCACTATCCTCTGTTTTTACTCTTATATTTTTGCGGATTTATTCGTCGCGGATTTGAAACGTTGCGGATTTGCGCAAAAATCCGCGGTGAAAATATCCGAGAATAGGTAACGGAAAAAAGGCGCAAGTTACAAAATATGGTAATTGCACTTTAAATTTTTAGAATTAAAAAAGTTTGTAAATTGTATTGTTATTTGTTTGTTATTTTGTGACCCCGTAATTAAAGTTAACGATACTCAAGGGACGGCAACACGTTGACAACACTACGCCAATCGACCTTCTGCGTGAGCCTATATGTACAAGTACTGAAACCAATGCTGAAGTGAAGTTGTATTCAATTGTTTCAGATGCCCTGAAAGTATTTTAACGTCAATGTGACTTTGATTCATCTGTATGACTATATGCGTCTGCATGACATATAGTCATACAGACGCATATAGTCATTAATGTGACTATATACCTACGGAATGTGATGACCATTTGAAAAAAGAAGCAACATGACTCCGAAATATAATAAAATAAAAGAAAAAATGTGGAAAAAAGGTGGAAAAAAATATTTACATCAACTTAAATCATAACTGCTATGTCCCACATTTGGAGAGACCTACGAAAAATGAATGTATTACCCATATGTATAACATCAGAAAGGTCATCTTACTACTCAGAATTAATCCAGTAATTAGTTCAGTCAGGCTGAGCCAAGCGGATCCTGGGTTCGGAATGCATTAAATCGATAAAGAGGTTTAGCTGCTGAATCAATTAGAATATCATGATTATTAATAGTGGACTAGATATTATATAAGATTTACATAAGAATATAGATTTATGTAAGGTAATAATAAGGTTTAGTGAGTTTAATATCGACTCAATTAATATTAGCAATTTTCGCTGGGACAAAAAAGTTGGGATATCCAAAAGACCTTTGCCCGTCTTTGAAAACACAAATATTTTTATTTTTTTTAAGAAACGGTACACGCAAAATATACACTGTATTATGTGTATGTTGTTTTGTTTGTTTGTCAAACTAAAAACAATTAAATATTTGCTCTCGTTTAAAATGGTAACTCACTGTTATTTTATCTGAGATTGTAATTTTTTCTATATTTTTTTAAAGTTTAAGATTAATTAGACTTTTCACAAACTTTCATAAATTTCTTTGAAAATTTACCCTAAACAAAAATTCAACCATAACTTTGTCATCATCATCATTATCATCAACTCCTTTTTTTTCCCACTGCTGAGCAACTTTGTCAGTTTAGTAATAATAACGAAATTCCGATCCAAAGAAACTTACACAAAATACGACTTCCATTGACCTATAAAATCCATACTTAATTATGCGAAAAATTCAATTAGAAAAAATTACGTGAAATACAATACGCAGTTGTGAGAAGCGACAGCTATCGAGATCCTTAGAAAAGCCGCAAGGCACAACATGACATTAAAACACATCAGCTTTATTAGAATTCCTGCAGTACAATGTGTTTATTCGTATACTCGTATGTTTAGTACGTGCAAGCTTTCACGAAGACAGGCCAACTGCATTCATCAGACATAAAGTCCCCAAGACGCATCCGGGAGCATGACTGCCACTTGCTTAACTTTACCAGTATTTGCATAAGTGTGATAGCCAGCCCCACTGACTATTGTTTCGACCTATATGGTCTAGTAACCACGCCGCACCCGTTTGAAGGTTAAATCAAGTAGAAAAGTTTCAGTTTGGTGGGCTATGGCCTAAACCCTTCTCTGCGAGGAGACTCGTGCCCAGCAGTGGGACAATAAATGGGTTGTTGATGATACTCTTGTATATATTAATTATTTTGTTAAAGGTTTAATTTAAATTAACAGTAAATTACTAATTAGTTCAATAATAAGATAAATCTAGTCTAGATTGCGGTAGGTATAGCATGTACAGTTCGCCCGGAGAGGAACTCACCACCGCCTCATAACCCGCCATGATGTAGGCAAACAACCGCTTGCTTGTCTTTCGTTAGACCTTACGAGTAGCAACCTTAAAGAGAAATTCTATTTTATTTGAGGTTGTATGGGTGTACCGAATGGACCCCAGTGACCACTTAACATCTGGTGGCTTCCATGCTCCTTTGCTGTACAGGTAATATACATATAAAAAAGTTATCCCATGTTGCTGTCATACAGACAAAAAAATCTGTTTTATTAATTTGCGGAACAGTATATTATCCTAGCGCTGACGTTGTGTATGTTTAAATTAAAATGCTCGCGTGACGTGACTTTTGCTACTTCATCTTGCTTTACGAGCGGTGATTTAAGAAAACTTTAGATAAATAGAGAGTTAGGTTATTTCATAGAATAAATGTAATTTTTAGCAACCATGTGTCAAAGTTGCGTTTAAACATTATGGTTTTAACAATATAGTAACGGTATACTTTATATCAATAAGTAGATAAATCTTAATATATTTACGAAGGCTAGTTGATGATGATAACTACTTCATAAGATGAAGAATAATACAGAAATAGACTCAGTAAGAAAAAATGAAAATCAATCCAAACCAGCAATATAAATTATTACCACTGCGGTACCTGAGGCGTCAATAATAAATTACATACATAATACCTACTGTTAACAAGCATTACTCCTGTCATAGAGTTAAATATTTGACGCTATACAATGGTGTACAATTTACGGGTGCCGGATAATAATAACCGGACGGAGAAATGGAGACAAATGTTGCAGTCGCAGAACATATCGCATTAGTGATAACTACTATCTTAACATTGCCTTTCGTCAGCCATTGTTGGACATCGGGTCACTCTGGATGACCTGACCTGTATTCCTTTCCATGGTCATAATACGGGGCAATTACTTCCCCATATGTTATCGTTTAAAAGTCACAATTAAACCAATATACTGAGATAAGATTCAATTAAATGCATTCAACATCAATCGTAGATATATATGTATGTAGGTACATGTTTGATTTTTTTGTAATATGCACTACAGGAGTGATAAGAGATAAGTACTATTTAAATTGAACATCGGGAGTTCAATTTAAATAGTATGTATCTCTTACCACTTCTTTGCGGTGGAAGGATTGCAGGTCAGAAGTACAGTTAAAAATAAAATATTTTGCAGTAGAAATTTCAGCTTTGTTACTGTACAGGGGAAGAACAAGTTGTGTGCATCGCTCATGTCAGATACAAGCGCTGCGACGATCTGTTCCGGTAATAGCAACTTGAGCTGTATTAAAACAAAGTTAGCTTATTGTAAACAGAGTAATTAGTGATAGGCTATCGGTTAAATATAGCGACAGTCGATTAAGTCAGTAGTATACAATTAATGCTTTGCTGCTTTGATATTCAATGTCACACACTTCAATGGGTTCACGGAGTGCCAAATATATCTATCCTTACAATGTGTACGTGATTTATAGATGTTATGAACCTATTAGTTAAATAATAATTTCGGTAAGGAAAACATCGTGTTGAAACATGCATGCTTAAAAGTCCAAAGAAAGTTCTTTAAGGCAATGATGATCGCCAATCCACATTTATCCAGCATGGTGGACTAGGGTTTACACTCATCTCTAAGGGGAGATCTGTACTCAGCAATGAGACAGGAAATGGATTGTTGTTGGTATGATAATTACTGATCCACTTAATTGTCACGTGCCCGGAAGGCGAACAATCACATCGTGATGTACAAGTACAATGAGCATTCGGAAGAATCTTCAAAACGTTCTGGAAGGTGTGTACTGCGTTTACTTACAATTTTTTACTTGATTGTGCATGATTTCTGGAACTTACTATTTTTTTTTTTAATATATTTTTATGAAATTTAGTGTGTGTGATTATTTAAACGTAATTTAAATTTATTATTATTTTAAATTTATTTCCAAACCTGTACCAAAGTGAGTTTGCGCAACATTTGCAAAATGGTACATAGACTATTTATCTGGGGACAAGTGACATCAGCAAAGTGGTAAATAATAGGAAATACCTGTATTTCAATCTGGTCCCGGTCGCCGGTTGTCTAATTAACATAATTAAATATTTGTTCGCAACAAAAAGGTTCATTACGGTCCCGTCCTAAGCAAATAAATAAATTATAACAGCAAACGGTTTGCAAACAAGCCGCGTGCTAAACAGATGAGTTTTTAGGATTCAGTATTGTAAAGCGAAAAACTCATGCAAGACTTATGCTATCAGAGAAAATGTAAAGAAAGGAGCAATAGCTTCTGTTTATGACAATACTATCCTGTTTATGACGTATATTTACTTAATTTAATTTCATTTTATTAATTTTCAAAGTCCACAAAACATAATTTTATAAAATATTAGACGTATTACCCAGTGGTAACAGAAGTTATTAACAAACAGACATATAACATGTCGTGCATTCGCGCTGGGTGCGTGTTTATATAATAATAACAACGATTTACATACATATCCCTACAGTAGTATACCCTTTGTCTTTGTGTGTGTCCATGGCGCCCATCACCATAGACACACACAAAGACAATAACACAAACACTCAGAACAAAAAAAGAAATTTAAACTAACACAAATTTCTGCTCCGCTGTGATCAATCCCAGGATCCTTCGATCAGCAGTCCAGTATTTTAACCACTATGCCACAAAGGTCGTCAATTCAACAACTGCATCGTTTGAAATAATTTAACACGGATAGGCAGGTGCTACATACTTTTAAAAGAACGCTTATCTTGACCTATATCTACACGGATGCCATCGCATTAAGCCTTTATTTTATTACAAAGCGGAATCCTGAGGACACGAATCATACTCGTACTTCACCGGTTTTTCTTATCGGGTCGAGAGTCAGAGTCAGGCGGAGTCAGCTAAGGCTAATGGTAACAAATGGGTCGCGGTGCGTGGCGATGCAAATTGGGTCGAACTTAGTGCGGCAAAGAAAGCTGAATCTGGCCTACAAGTTTTGTTTGTGTTTCGTATCTAGTGAGGGCGCCACTTGACAGCTACGTAATTTGAGTTTATTACGAGGCGTAGGTCTATTTGAGATGGGTCTGTGGATATCCGAAAATAGATGGGATACGAAATTTTGTATTGAACACAGATACCCTTATCGAATTTAATATTTTATGGATGGGTACCGAATATTAGATGGCTGAAAATTTTGGACGGTAAAGCAACTTGCTCGGAGACCTCTCATTTACTGAAATTATAAACATATTATAACCTTAGCGGTAAAAGGGAACGGGAATGTGAGTTACACAAAGGGTTTACAGTTTTTTTAATTAGTTGAATCTAATCACTTGCATCTAAATAATTACCTTCTTTATAAAAATCTACTTCAAAAACTCTAAACAATGCAGTTTTTGCGAACTAATTTGAAAAAAAAAAGTATCTGAAAATTCGACGCCTCCTCAACCAAAACACAGGCGATGAGCCTATGAAGCTGCCGTTAGGTAAGTGCTTTTTAGGACATATTAATCTGTCGGTTATGTTTGTCATCAAGAGATAGCAGCCGTCAAACTTTGTCGGCAACCGTACCGATGAACAGGCAGGTTGCTCACTCGAATACCGCATTGAAGCGCGATGTTAGACTGTTGCCCCTTACCTGTAAGAGAAGAAGTTCTAATGACTTCTCATCAATAATTAAGAGGTAATTACGATTTTGAAGATTACGTATCGTATCAGGCTATTGCAGAGTACTGCTGGACATAACATAGGGCTCCCCAAGTTTGCGCTTAATATCCCAGTTTTCCGCAATACTCATCCAGCCTCCGCCGGCGATCCCACTTCGAAAGTTTAACTTAAGCTTAATTAGAACGCTTCGTATTTTAATTCAATTTACCGCTAAATTGTAATATTCCAACGCTGAGTACTATCGTATCATAACTTTGAACTATGACGAATTACATTCGCACTAGAGCTAATTCGTGTAATCCGAAGGATTAAGGGAACACAGCTTTGTGTGATGTCTAGTAATGAGGCGGTTAATATTGAATGATCTTCATTTTGAATGTCTGATTGTGTACCACGTAGTGAGTTTGCAAGTCACAGTTACATTTTCATGCTATGAACAGTATTTATTGACGAAGAGACAGTTATCTTCTCCATGAGACATTGCAGCACTAATCATGATAAACAATTTTATCCACTAAAGTGTGAAGCCGATTCCAAAGCAGCTACTACCTCTATGATGTACTCGTAAGTACCTATCGTAACGAATACCAAACGTAAAGTTTCTCTTGTGGCACATTGCGACGCTGTTTTATTGTAAAATAAAGTATTTAAGTGGAAGTATTTACACTAGAAACGGTAAACACAATCTGGAACGGCCAATACATTACACATCGGAATGGTACGTGCGGTCCCGAGGGCGACGGCGACGGCGACGCCGGACTTACAACTAGAAACTAAATTTAATTAATTCCATCTCCGATCGCCCACAAGGGTCCCGACCGCATTGCATGCCAGGAATCCAGGAACGGTGAAACTTTTGTGGATCTATGTAGTGTGACTCCCATGTGATAGTAGCTATTATATTAATTTATTTATTTACCGTCTGGGAATGTATATCAGACACAATCGCCCCACGACGTGCACTTCCGAGACTGGTGGCAAGGGAATGGGGATTTGCAATTGCATATGCCAAGGTCATAGACGATCGCCTAAATTAAAAACTCAAACGATTTAATGAAGATACTAGCTCCAGCAGTCTACATCAGAATTCCAGATTTTCTCCTAAGAAGCTCGGTAATTCCAAACTCCAAGATGCAGTCCGTGGATAAACAACCAACTGAAGCAAAGACCAAGCCATCCCTCCAAGCCTTATTCAGTATTCGTACGGCATTCTTTCGCACACTGCACGACTCGCTCTTAGAATAAATTGATGAAAATGTAAAAATGCGTTGAAAATTGTGTTGCTTAATAGTGGTAAGACAAAAAATGATAATTTTTATTATATTTGGGGTTAAAATCATAAAATTCGTGTGACGTAGTTTATTAATGGCCTTTTAAGGCGGCGCGATACTGCCACAATTGATCCAGCGTGCTGGACTGAACTGCAGGTCTATTCCAGTTGCCGGGAGAGACCTACACATAACTTCTTAACAAAAAAACAGACTTAAAAACTTTATAGCATATTTAAAACATTTGCTATCAAGTTATTGTAGGCGTAAGTGTGAAACTTTCATTCATTTAATCCACTTCTCATAAACTACTAATGGACCTAGATAAAAAACACCACAACAACACATGGGACCAAACGGAAAGCGCCACGTTTAAAATAAAAAAAAATAATCAAAATTGGTTAAGATATCAGGATACCCAAATAATAAAATTTAAAAAAAGACAGTCTAATTGAGAACCTCCCATTTTAATGCCGGTTAAGGCTAAATAAAGTGATATCTGTAGACATAAATCAAATTTAATTTTAGAATCAGTTATGAAGATATTTTATAAAGGAGCAACGTCCGGCGCAGTGGTTGCAAATAGTGGTATAATGCAGTGCGGGGTGAATGTGAACTGATTTATAACCAGCGCGTTACGGAATTTTTGAAGCATTGCCAATAGGGATGTTGCATTATTTTATATCTTGTATGCAGTAATGTATTATGTCTAAAATTTTAAGTTAATTTTCGTAGCTAAAAGAACATTATATGTTCTTATTTGCCACGAATGCGTACTTATATTACGAGTGATTATGGAACAAATAAAGTTTTCCCTTCAGATGTCCTATGTGTGTGGTTACTTGGTTACACCTGTGTTCATTTACTCATCATCATCATCATTAACAACAAATTTAGGTATTCTGTCTCCCTGCAGGGCTCAAGAACTTTCCTAGGAACTGTTAAATAATTTACCCATAAAAAATTAGAAAAATATTGTTTACGTTTCTCAGCATATGCACATTTAACTGTAATATTAAGAGCATGTTTCACTAAACTTTAAAGCAAATAAATTATTTATATTTGTATAGCACATTTACATGTGCACCCTCATCTGCTTAAAAATTCGAATACCTCAAAACATAACATGTACATTGCATAACCTGGGAAGGGCTTTTGTATACATTCCAAGCCATTTTATTTGCCATTTATTAGAAAGAAAGAGAAAGAATAATATATAGTCCTTCTTACCCATTTCGATGATCCTAACTAATTCAGTAGTAGCAACGGCTATTTCCTAGAGTGAGCTCTAATATGGCTAGCTAGACCAGATTTTGTTTTGAAAACTCTGTTACATGGTATGCAGTATAGTTCACCAGTCGAGTTGTAAGTATACGAATAGGAGGGCTTTGGTCTCTCTTTACGTGTTTGGCGTTTTGCGTCAAGTGCTTCGAGTCGAGCTTCTTCGAAGTTTTTTACCTTGTCATGGATGGTGGACCGCCAAGATGACCTTTGTGTAGCGAGCTCCTCCCAACGTGAAGGCTCAATGCAGCAAGCATTCAGGTGCCTTTGGCTAGTTCTCGAAAAGGTGGGATATCCAAAGAAGTTTGTTAGTATAATACGCCAATTCCATGTCGACATGAAAGCACAGATTCAAAAATATGTATACCTACTCACCGAGAAGCAAGCCTGTCTATCTGTTGGCGAGACGTGGTTTTCATGTATAGCAAAACACCATATGTAACCTGAGTTAGGAATTCAATCCTCTTTTACATGAAGTTTATAATTTACAGTACTTACATTACATTACAGTAACTTATTTTAAATTTATATTTTCAGCCTATTCTTTCATCTAGTTGCTATTGTTTTAAATGTTTATAATAAGCTTATTAGTAAATATATAATTTTATAATATACTTATAGGATATCTCATTTTACTGAGTTAAGTTTTTAATTCTTTCAAATCTTTATATGTAGGAACATATATTTGAAAATAATTCCTTTCAATTTGTTATCTCTCCATACTTAAAATCAGTAGTTTATAGACGCATTATTGGTTTAGTTCAATTGGTTAAATAAATAATATATTACATACATTTTAATTTGGTTAGGAAATACTTTGGGCCCCAGAAAAGGAAATAAAGTAAGTATGTTTTATCTTAGACGCTATATCTCAAGAAAGTAAAAGTAAAATAAAAAGGTGAGGAGTTTAATATATCACATTTAAAGTAAGGGTTAAAAAGTAAAGCGAACAAAGCCGCGGGAAATACTTGTCCATAAAATTGTGAACTGACTGGTCTGCAATGTAATCCTTGCTACAGTGCAGAGGCTGCAATATTAACAAATTGTAGCATGATACGTTACGTGATAATACGCTTTGTGTGATTAACGGCCGTAAATTTCCGTCGAGTGACGCTTGACGTACAGAATTAATATCCTGTTTAATGCCTCCCTGTGGTCGTTGTTCCTTCAGCGTTATAGGTTTAGGCTCGTTACAGTTGTAGCGGTTGAAGCGTTGATTTGGCAACTGACATCTGTGATTTAGTAGTGACGAGAGCTAGATCAAACTGTATGACGAAAATTTTGAATATGATATGTTTTTGAGTGCTAAAAAATAATATACACATTACTTGATTGGTATTTTTTTTAAGGTTTGTAAGACATTTTATGATAATATATTTGTGACGTTTATCTATCTAGATAATGTTTTTAAACAATTGTATAATTTTGTATCAGCCTACATACGTTACTCATCCATCAATAGTCTGCAAACTATCAATAACATGGCATTACTTTAAGATTTACTGTATTTTTAATTATAACATAAATATTTAGATTTATATATGCGAAAACAGGTAATTTATGTGAAAATTTATAATTTGTATTTATTTATAATGTTGTCATCTAATACGGTGTGTTAAATAAAGAAAATTAATCGACAAACTATTTAAAATAACTTCTAATGAAACGTAGCTGTAGAAATGACGCTCGGTTCGTAAGTTTCTTTTTCATTTCAACCTACATCAAAGAAATCAATTGTGTGGGTTTGTGAGTATGCAAATGATCGGAACATTCTCGTTTGTCGCATGTTTAATGTTTTTTGGTTTAATTAAAACGACACATGCTATATATCCGTATAGAGAAAATGTTTTTTTTTTACAAGCAGCAGTAAATTACCATGTAAGTAGGCTTAATAATGGTAAGTAGTGGAACCCATGGAAATACAAATCGAAATACAAAATAAAATAAAAAGAATTCCTATCTGAGACACCTCGCATCTACGTTGGAACTGTGAGGTCTACTACAAATAAGATGGTGGCCTCAAATAATAGTCTCTTGAAAACCCTTTCCAACCTGTACACAAATTATGCCTGTATTCTAGCGGGTTATGGAGCAGCGGTAGGTACTCCGTGGAGCGAGATGTACAAGCTCTACCTTCTTCTTTTTAAAACATTGAACTACTCTATACACACTAAAGGAAGTCTGGAGGTTATTCCACG
>DWPP01000249.1:0-12617 GCA_018251735.1 Eantis mithridates tamenund
TAAATAGGAGTATGAAATTGTTTCAATGTGAAACATAACATAATGTTCTATGATGAACTGACTAAATGCGGATTTTATATAAGTAAAACTTTTTTGGAACTTTTAGTCATGATGGCTTTATCACAACGGTAACTAAAAAATTCGCATTTCGGAAAATTAGATGTGCAGGCTGGGGTTTGAACTCGTACACTACGAAGTATGAATCCTTGTCGAACCAACTAAGCTATTAAGGCTATATTTGGCTATAAACAGATAAACGGCTATAAGCACGGCTATCGTTTTGCTTAATGAATAAGAAAAGTCAATGATGCAAATTATTCACAAGTACACATTGATGTTGAAATGCCTAAGCTTGACAAACAGCACCAGATGCGCGGGCGTTTGAGAGGATCACTTAATCCCATCCTAAATAATGACATAACAAACAACTCTGTGCCCTCTAGCATGGATTAGCCCCGTCAATAATGGTAAATGCGTCAAAGGTGCAAGTGGGTTTAATGGAATGTTTAGTACTTAATACAATTATTTTATTTTCAATGGCCTAGTGGTTAGTATTTTGAACTGTCGTTCGAACGGAACAGACATCTAAATGAATTTAAATGTATGTTTCTAACCTGGTTGTATGGGTTCACTTATATCTTCACGCTAGGAGGCTATGTCGTGGCGTCGTCAAGGCAGTGGAAGGATTCATACCATAACGACGGAAACATGTTATTAGGCGGAAATAACTGTGACGGTGACCGCAGAGTTAGTTTACGTAAATCGTTTCATGTTAATCATAGTTATACAAGTACTTCCTGTTAGTTAAGCCTTTATCATCCGATCTTGTTAACTGCTCTTTAGTTAAACAGCCTCAAAATTGAACTTAGGAACGCTTTATACTCAGTGCACTGGTTTATTGGATCGCATTTGGCTTGTAATTAAAGTTTTAAGCGAATATAGCGATATAATATACACTATTTATTGTAAAATAATGAACGTGTTGATAAATAGATCGAGAGGCCACCTAATAGTGATTAGATTAGATAAAAATAGGAAACTTATGTGGAAAATGCTGTTAGTCCTATTGCGGTTTAATAGGAATTAATTTCAGTAATGTTAACCTAATATTTGAGTACCTGTTAAAATAAATATGGATTCAACCAATTGATCTACAATTAAACTATTCTTAAACCTTGGTACACAAGTTTTCGACATTATAATATGACATATCCTCACGCCAGGTCCCTTACGGGGTAGGCAGAGAGCACGGAGTGCCAAATACATTATAATATGATATGACCTTATAATATGAGCTTTAATTTATTTGTTTTTTTTTTAATAAGAGCTTAGGAATACGAGCAACACCAGATGCGTCACGATTGTGCTGCCGAATTGCTGCCGAGTTCTTTTAGTGCCTTAAATTACTCCTAAACTCTTATCGGTAATGGTCTTGAAGGAACCTAATTTAAATACCTACTTAGAGCTATTCCATTATGATGCTCCCAACGTGCATTGATCGGGACGGGATCGGACGGGACGTGGCTAACTTAATAAAGTTTATAGACTAACATTTAATTATACTGGTTAAGGGCTTTTATATTAGGATACCTAAAACATTCTTCACGATGTTGCTCCCAACCCGCGTTAGTGATGGGTAGGTAAGTGACTTGCTCGATAAAATTTCTTAAGAAGTATTTAACGATGTTGGTTAAACATGTCATTTGATAGACAAAACAGTAATTGTACTACTCATGAAGAATAAAATATTATGTATTCTGTGTTATCCCAACTAGTGTCAATATTTTTATTTTATGTTTAATTCTACACTCGATGAATTTTTCCGGTTTCTGTTGTTCCGGTCCATTTGGATCTGGCTATGGTTGACCGGGAAGAAAAAAACCAACACAAAAAGAGTCCCACGAGCGTTTACATACGTTTTTTCATTTTTTAGATCGCTAACTTTGCTTATTCAGGAAAGATACAATTCGTAGCCACAAACAACTATTTGTACCGCAGGGAATCGAACCAGAAACATAGCAAGCAGTTTCATAATTAACCGCTTCATCGTTCCCCACACTCCATACGCTTCGCTGTTTTGTTTATGTGACTATCGCACAGAGATCGTCCCGCGACCAGCAAACTGGTTGTGGCACAAGTTATAAAACATCCAACGGAGTCTTTTTTGTTCCTTAACTCCTTATTTTGGCGTGACTGGTAGTTTACTTAAATTGATGCGAATAAATTTATTTTGTTTTTGATCTTATTGCTTTTTATATTACTTGTGTATGTAATAAAAGTAAATTTTGTCTTGTGTCTTCATACCAATTCCTACCAAAAATTATGGCCTAATTTTAAAAGTGCTTATTTGAGCATGTTTCTCCCTCATTTTAAATATTATATTTATTTCTCATCCCGCTAGCTCTTGTATCTTAATGCTTTTAGCAAGGCTTACCGCACTAAAGTACACAACTTAGCCTCCCGCGTGCCGTAAATTTACGATGCATGCGCTGCGGGAATTTTGTTACAAACCCGAACAGTTGCGGATTTCGTGCGATTTTTGCACCTTGCACGTTAATCGTGTTGCTTTAATGTTTATTCACTTTGCACTTTATCTAACAAATTAGGACTATATATAGGAAATATATTGGAATGTTGGGTATTGCTACTGCTACTATTCTGCCATTCAAAGTGTCCTGGATTCGATTCTAGCTGGAGTAGAAATTTGTGTACTTAATGATCTGAAACTTTCGTTTAAGGATTTATGTGGTCTTCTTACCAAGACACTCAAAAGACCGGAAATGCCCCGACGATTTCTTAAGTGGCCTGAAGTTTAGTATTTAAAAAAATTAGCAATACTTAAAATTGGTCGTATTTAATTTCTGCCTAATACAAAAAAGGTGTTAAATATGTAGCGTGCAATGAATGTCCCCTGTGACAAGTTCGCGTGATTTTAGCGACCTTCATAACTATCTTATTATGTTTATCACGCAAGTGACTTGATTTTCACAGCTGTTTGTTTGTTCCTGGGTTCCATTTTACGAAAAGTAGAAATTAGAATGAGTTTAAATTTATCCAAAATAAAAAAAGTACTGAAATAATCATATTATTTTTTGTGTTGACTTTCATTAAGAGTATTTTATATACCTTAAAGTTAAATAAAGCATTTGAATTTGAATAAATATTTGTAAATAACGAACCGACTTCAAAAATGGAGGAGGTTCTGCTGCACGCTTCTTCTCTATTTGTATATTTCTACTGTATTTTTTTTTGTGTTACCAGATCACTTTACAGTACTTAACAGTGTTACTTTCTCAATTTAAGGATAATTGCTTTATACTTGTGAATATAAATGAGATAGTTAAAATGATGAATGTGTAAAACATTACTATGAAGTTTTGAAAATCGGTTTATTTTTCTGGTGTAAACTTAATTATTTCGTAAATAGAAACTAGACTATATGGTATATGAAATCTGAGTTCCTCCTACCCCGGGCCCGCCCCCGTGACCTACTTTAACCTTTTCTAAAGAAATCTCGCACTTATCGTATTTATTACACAAATTAGATTCAGATAGGTATTTCTGAAGCTTTAAATTAGCTTAACTCAACAACAAAATAAGTAACTATTTAAATAACAATAAGTATAAGGTTCGAACAATAATATTATGGAGACTAAAAAAACTAATTAAAATTACAAAGTTACTTACACAAATGTAACCAATAAATAATTTACCAAATTATAAAAAACCTAACACTTATCCATTTCTGGTATGAAAGTAGTGAAAGGATCGAACCAAAGTATCTATTTTAGATGGGCCTAAACTATAAACACGCTGCCTCTTAATTTACGCTAGGAAAAATCTGCTAACCTTGCAGCATGGGGCTGACAAAGACGACGTCGATTACCAAACTGACGATGATCCACAGAGCCACTGCGAACTGGAGAAAAAATGGCCAGCTTTCACGATGCCACAAACCACTTCTGACGGATTCCCCGCCCTTCGATTTCAGTGTGCTGGACGATGAGCACGCCGCCCATCTCCCCTCTGTTGTGACCAGAGCGGACGGCCCAACCGCTGTCTTACACAAAAGTGACATCAAATTGATCCTAACATTTGCTAGCCCCGATTCATATCTTATTTGTTAAGACATGTATTTTTTTTCTTATTACATTTAGATAACGATCGGCCGAAAGCTTCCAAAATGAATTACTTGCGTGCGAACTTACAGATGCGTGCTTTACGATGGACTAAATAAAGCATATTAAATTCATGTGTTTTTATAAGAAATGATGTATGAAAAATATAAAAAAAATACCTTAGCATAATCCAGTGTAATCAAATACATTAAATTTTATAATAAATGTATTTGTAATTGTATTTATTATTATATTGGGACTTGGCGTGAAGATATGTATGTATGTATGTATTTGTAATTGTACGTAATTAAATAGACTTATCATACAAATATCAATAAAAATCTGTTAAGTTTTTACATTACGGAATAAGTTCACCAGAACGTCCTTTAACAGCGTTATACAGCCTTCTCATCTTTAATGGCAGCCCCACAGTTGGAAGATAATTGCGCAAATTGTTTACTTGTATACTTGCGCAAGTCCAGACAAGTCCAGACTTGTGCAAGTATACTGTAACGTGTGTGGCTGCCATAAGAGAAAACTCGTATTCATCATGAACATTAATAATTTGAGAATGTAACTTTTTGATATGGTAAGAACAAGCAATACACCAATTTTAAATAAAGCCACAAAGAAAATCTTAACCAAAAAAGTGCTCTTTCATTCATTTGTGAAGGAATTACGTAATCTCTTACGTTAAAATTCGTTGGCACATACGAGGTGAATTCGAAAAACGTTCCGAATAAAAATCGTTCCACATTCGAAATTCAAAACAAGACCGGGATTCGTGCAAAACGGCTGCAATTTAAACTTTAAGTCGGTTGAAATTCAAGCGGCTCCCATATTAAAGCTTGTTAAGGCACGTACCGATCTAGCCGTTGAAAATCAACCGAAATAACCTTGTAAAGGTCTCATGTCGATACTGTTTGACCGGCATGGTATTTATACCATAGTTCCTTACAAGAAAAATTAAATTTTTATTCCCTACTAAAATACCTTTTACTATACAAAATGTTTTCAAAACCATTTCTTTTATATTTTGTTTTATTTTAAACAGGTCATGATTAACAATTAACGTTAATTATTATTTAATCACATACAACAAGCCAAATTTGTTCCATACCTCAATTACCAGTACCCAATCGGTATCTAGTTCCACTAAGTTACTAACCTTTCCCGAAAGAGTGACTTTTGCACCCAGAATTGACGCACGCGGGTGCTAGGCGGGGTATTGATCGTTCGGGGCAACTTCGTCCGCGTTCGGCAGAGTTCGGCAACCTTCGGTAACCCGCTTGCAACCACAGACGGCACGGTCAGTTGACGCGTCAACTTTACAAGGAGTCGATCTAGAGTTTAATTGGGACAAGGTTAACGGTTTGTCTGACAGGATGGTCACAGAAAAAAAGATGCGCACTAGAATAGTGAACGTATCAATAATTGTATCAATAATCATATTGTATTGATATATATTTTGCATGATTTTCCACCAATCTAAGTCCTTTGGAGCAGTGTGAAAGTGAAAAGTAACGTTTAGTTCCTTTTTAGTTGTGAGAGACCCGAGAAATAGAGAGAATTTCGATACTATCCTGCACACTTGTTTGTTTGACCATGGATAATGGCCAACCTGTCGAAAAATGCTTCATTACAATTAAAAAAAAATCCACAAGTTGTCCCATTCAATTGACGATTGCGTCCGATGTAGCTCAACAACATCCAATCTACATGCATGTGCAGTGTCATCGTATTAACTAGGGTAAAAGTGGGATAGATGCCCAACTTTCTGAAATCAAGTTACAGTTTAAATATGAAGACCGTTATCACGATAACGTTTTTTACTTTTGATATTTTAATGACTGATACACTTAAACTTTGATTAGTTATAAATGATAAACAGTTACGTAGCCCTTGGCAAAAAAGAAAGTATTTTCGGAAAATACTTATTAAAATTTGGCGGCAAATTATCATTTTTATTACTTTTTTAGATTAAACAATGGATCCTTTTTATTTTAATTTTTTAATTGTTATCAAACTTACGTTCCGTATTTTTGTTAACATTTTTAGCAAAATTTACAGTTATACATTTACTTTAACTTACCTTTGAGTAATCCTTAAATTTGAAATAAACTTTGGCTTTCTTTCAACATTTTGATACTTATTCTAATTTCAATTGCAACTTAGGACATTTAATAAAACTTAATTTAATAAAAATTAGCTTTTTTATATAGATGAAGTATATGTATAATAACTTCAACAATCAAGTGACATAAGTAAAATGATATCGATTTAAAGTTTATTTGAGAATAATTTTCAGATTAAAACAATATTTTTTCTTCTTCTTTTTGAACCAAGAAGTTTAAAAAGAATAAAAAGACTTATTCTTACTTAGCCGTCCTTAGGGCGTCTATATACTCATCAGAATCGAGGTACCTATACTTTTTAATAGGGACAGACGCCTGTCGCTTAAAAAAACACACTGTTATTATGATCAGGGAAAAGAAATACATTTTTTGTATACTAATAACAATACTAATAATACACATTCACTTTACTTATCTCATAAAACAAAAAAAAAAACTCAGGCCTTATAAAATTCCAGTGTTCGTTAGTATTTTTCTCGCAAAATGCCACCGACAACACGATTCACTTGTAGGTTGCCGCATGTCACCTGAGGCGCGGGAGTTTCAAATCATAAGATCTATGATTTGAAACTCCCGCGCCTTAGGTGGCGCCGAAGGATTATTCCGTGTTTATGAAAAGGTCAGGTTAAAATCGCGGCAACTAACTAATTAGAACTAGCGGTCTTAACATATCTTTGAGAACATAAACAGTGTAAACTAATATCAGACATATTTCAAGGAGGTTTAGCTTTATTGTCTGTTGAAATAAAGGTAAGAAAGAGGTGAATAGGCAATCAATATACAAAAAATAGTTTTCTTTGTAAGTGTACATATATCTTCGTGGAACGCGTACAGACAATTCGATCTCCGAAGGTTCGAAGCCAAATTGTCGTTTGCTTATATCCTTTTTATTGGCAATGAAGGATCCTTTGAAGAAAATATTCAATACGGTGCTACCCGGCACAATATTGACAGTTTCGTAGTTCTTTTAAGTAAACTAAATAACTGCGTGTTGAAACGCGAATACTTGTTATAACTAGTCCCATAAATGGAACGATTACAAACAATACAAATAATAAATATTAGGAGGTTTTACAGCGCACCCGCCGGGGAGTCACCGGGAAGTCACCTGCTATGTCCTTAAAATCCGCCGTGAAGCAAGCAAATTAACATTAATTTGCTTGCTTCACGGATTTAAGTGTACGTTTTGAGATCTAAGAACGTTCTTGTGTTTGTGGCACAAGCTTTTTTTTTCTGTTATATTTAAGTACTTTCGCTGTAAGACATACATATTCCTTTCTGTGTTAGATTTTGCTCATCTTGTTGTAACATATCATTTCTGTTCTGTTATTACCTTTCGCTATTACTATTGATATTTCGCGTTTTAATTTCAACGCACCGTCGCATATGCTGGCGATGTGGGTCAAATCCAACACACGCGTGTTCGTTTTTAATTGAAAAAGTTTAATCGCGCATTTTCACCGGTTTCTCCTTTTTTAACAAATCCCACGATTCCGAATGTGACTATTGTAGTTTTCTGAACCATTTGATTTTTATGAATTGTTTTTATAATCAATTTCTCCACTTTCCATTATCATCCCATTTTTGGCCCGATGAGGGCCTTACCTCATTATACTGCTCGCAGATGCTTGTCAGATACTTTGAAGCTACCATAGCTTACTTAACAACAAATAATTTTTAAAGACTGCAATCTGTCGATACCAGTGGGGACAGACGGCGAAACATTAAAAAACTCTTGTTATTTTTTTGTTACTAATGATACCTGTCCAGTGTCCACTTATCGCCTACATCCCTCGTTTCTTAACTTTGTAGATCGTTACCAATATTTTGCCAGAAGCGAAGCTACACGTGTCTTCCATTGAAATATATATCAGTAATCTAGTTTACGAGATTGATTGACTCTATATAGCTTCTAAATGAATAGCAAAAAATGGAGGCAGATACAAAAAGTAACTTAAATAAAGCAGCGGATACACTATCCGGTTTTTATTGTCCTGTTTACAATATTCGGTCAATCTATCAACTCGTGAGTGTAGAGATGTCCACGCCAGGTTAATTTATGTGTTGTTACCACACATGCTAACTCCACACATTTATAACACAATACGGTTTTACCACCACTAACTCAAAGTTGCAAAGTTCAAAATCGATTGCACGGGACACGTGAGTTGCTTAAAACAGCCCGGAAATTGTCAAATGTCACTATTTGGACAAAAAATGTAACTTTCGTGCAGTATATCAAATTGATCCGACCTCAATAAAAATCAAATATTTCAGCTACGTACTAGCGAGATATGCTTTTATTTATGAAAATGTTCTAAAACATATCTATTTCGAACGAAATATTTGTGGAATTGTGGGAGCAATTCTTCATCGAGTGAGGAATGTTTCATACATAGCTTACCCGTATCTATCTTACCACATCTGTTACTGTATATTAGAAGTATTTAAGAACTAATGAAAACGTTTAGGATTACTTGTATTTTCTGTTCATGTGATAAACACAACGACGAGGTGAAGACAAGACGACGAGTAGGTACGTATATACATACCGATGGGTCAGAAATCGAAATTATGACTCAGAAAAACAAGAGACCTGGATTATGTTGCCAGCAAATTAACCATGGTCTCTTCGAACGGCTTATTGCGCCTTAGCTGTTATTTAAATATATAGGTATCACACCTACACACTAGTTGCTCTAGACATGTTGCTAAATAAAAGTTTATAGTTACCTACAAACTTCATTTTAGGGGTCGCATCCAAGGCTCTCACAACAATACACTGCTGCACATACCACTTAACATATGTATGTACTAGATAACAGAAAACGTGGTTACATCACTCATATGATACAACAAGGATCATTTTTATCTTACGTCTTAATAAAAGCTCTGTTGAAATGGACATTAACGAGAATAAACATAATGTACATCATTTTATATCATCGTAAAACAATCATAGGGTCATACCGCCCTTGTTAGCGTGACCGACCGTTAATCTATGGGTAAGTTGTAAAGATAACTGTTATGGTTATTTTTTATTGGATCGCGTTACGAGCTTTTGGGCGTGTTGTAGATAACGTTGGTTATCTCGGGCTTGTCAACTTGTGTATAGATTGGGGAAGTGCTGTTTAATGGGAACTTTACGTACTTTATCAAGCTTCTTTGAAACTAGCTCTTGAATATCTGTATTTAATAATAATAGTATGGTTTCCTTGCTTTAGTTATAAAACTTAAGCAAGGAAACCATACTATTATAAAATCGCATAACACCGCAATATATATTGTGTTATGCGATTTTGGTACTTTTAAAAACATCTAGACTCAATGCTAGTCATTTTATTTAACTTATTCTAAATAGTAGAATATCTTAAATATGTAAAGTATACATACATACAATTATGCTTATATAATCACGCGAGGCGCGGCGGTGCCTCTGATACACAGAAAGATAAAAAAAAACATAACTGTCTGGACCCGAATCAGAAATTCAAATATCGTAATAAGTATTTCTTCAAAAGATCACAAATGACCCATCGCATGGAGCAACCAAACCTGAAAAAACAACAGCCAACACAAATGTAAAAACAAACCAGAAAAAGATGGCCGATCAGCCCATTCCGCGATCCGCAAAGATATAGACGTTCCTGTTTCACATTATTCAAATGGTGTTTGCTTAGACGATGTACCACCCGTAAGCGGGTGAAACGGTTGATTTTTCACTCGGGATTACTACCCGGGAACCGGAACGGGCCAAATTGGATCCCTTATGGAATAATAATCGGTTCTTAGCATACAATTAATTCTTTTTCACTCAATCTGATAATGGACGTACTGTAAGGGCTTGTTTAAGCGATGGAAAAATGTCACGACTTTGCGCGTACCATAAGCGCATTTTAATTACATGACAAATACATTTTTCTTAAGTAAAAATTAAATAATCCACTCACAATATACGAAAAATTTAAAACACATGCGCAGAATGGGAACAGTAATTCTTCGTTCGATTCCGCTTGGCACCGACCCAGGCCCTGGAATCAGCCATTGAATACTATTCTTATTACATATTCTTGATTTAAGAATAATTATACACAACTAGTACAAGTTTTGAAAATGTATGCAAAACCAATTTGCGGTTTGTTTGATACAGTGCTTAAGAATCACAAATGGATCTTATACATTGCACGATTTCGTAATACAACAATCCATCAGCAGCGTAACTAAGCCTAATTCTTATTGATTATGATACTTTTCAAGGGACCCTGACGGCACTCGTTAAAACTCTTAAGGCCTGCTACCCATTCATGGAATTCAGCAGGCCCTTTTATTTGTTCCATTCAATACTTATTATTTAAATTTACTTTTCATAATACGCACGGAGCCTTTTCTAAGGCTGTGGCGTCCGCGAAGGAATTTTTCCAATAATCGTCGGTTTATTAAGCAAGCGGGTCGATTTAGGACAGGAATTTCATTAAAAACTTGTTTTATGGTTTTTACAAACATTTTATTGGACCAAGTTCTTCTTTATCATAGCTGAATTACAATTCTGTTTCTTGTATCTAAAATATTTTGAGTTTATCACGAAAAGTAGAAATAGAATCAGTTAGAAAATATACTACTACATTTAAAGGAAGTCAGAAATTGCTTTATAAGCTTTGGCTGCTTTTTTTGGTATCTCATAAATTTTTGTAAGTGAACTTTGGAAATGAGTCTTATACTTATTTTATTTTTGCAAACGAGCATGCAGTCTTCCTGGTGTAATGGTCACTACATCTCAGAGATATCAACGCGAGCAAGTTCAGGAACGCGAGCGAGCGAGCACTTTAGGAATCATTCAGAAATTTCACGGTTATTCTGAATTGGTAGTATTTTTTGAAGAAAATATTACTGGATTGATTTAAAGAAATATTTTTAAGGACCATATTTCCAATTTATCGCTACAAAGAATCTTACAGCCCAAGTAACAAATACTTACTGATAACTATAATAGATATTTTACAGCAATTTATAAATCTCGTTAGGTATGTGTTTAAAGAAATATATTAATATTTTAATTGCTTTTATAATAACACGCACGAATTATGCTTCATACGAGTAAATAACGTTTTGCAATATAATAGCTTAGGAAAAGTACCGTAACCATACCATACCCGTTTTTACAATTTTGTTACCTCCCCTTGGTGACCATCTGTATTATATGGTAAGACACTTCCCCCACAACTCGAGTTTCCACGTAGTAATTCTAAAGTGTAGTTTAATTTATTTGCAAGCAGAAAGTAAAAAAAAAGCTAATTAATGCATGAGAATGGACTTTTTTTTTTATCGCTGGGAAATGCATTTACGCATCCCGCCGCTTAGGACGACGGGGATGTGGGACTCGCTGGCACGACAGAGAGTGCCAGAATACCCACTTAAACCCAGCGGTGCCCTCCTCGTTATAATGGGGCGCCACAGGATAGCTTTTCGGACTACAGAAAACCAAGACTGTGTCGCATCATAGCAACCGTACCAGAAAAAGACATTAAATTTATTGTTTAAACTTCTTCTCCTCCAAAAAGGGAATATCCGAATAGTAGTATCCTTTAGATCATAGGGGCCTTAATAATATAATAGTACGATTTAGCTATAAGAACTAAATTTAACCCAGATCAAAGGTGGAACTTACATTATGCTGTACCAACTAGCGCAAGTTGCGCTTAATAATTTTAGCTTAAAAGCCCGCCCGCTATCGCTTTCACTCGAAAAGCTTAGCAAGTTCGCTCCACTTGCTTTTTAAGCTAATTTTTGGCAACAGCTTGAATTCGAGGTAAAGTTTAAATTCATTTTGGGGATTGCTGGAGAGGTATATATTTTTGCAGTTTAGCCGAGATAGTTGCTAAGACAAATCGTTTTGAAGTTGCAACTTACTGAATTTAATTGCCGCTTTACTGAGTTATACGTCTAGTATTTTGTTAACACTTCAGGAAAATTTATTTGACAAGTATCTATATATCTCATTATGTTTTAATGCCTCTATAATATTCTACCGTAAATCAGAATACTTTTTAACTGATTTTACAGGAAAGAGAAAGAGAAATAGGTGTGACAGAAGACAGCGATGCTATAACTAACTTCAAGTAACGTATTTCGACAAGCATAACTTAAAAAAAAGCACTTTCGAGCTCATTCGTACCATATTTATTTATCGCGATCCCACGCGATAGGGATGTGAAGTATTACGTTTTTTTGTAAGTTACCTTTGAAATGATAACGAAAGCAGAATAGGCTTGATATAACGTTAAATTCAAAATATAATTTTACTTGTCTGTAACTCCTTCCGCGTGGAATTTTAAATAACTCAAGCATTACCTTATTTTATATTATA
>DWPP01000250.1:0-12604 GCA_018251735.1 Eantis mithridates tamenund
CAGCTTAATGCTGAGCAGGGTCCCTTTTGTGATGTGCACACATACGGACATATGTTTTTAGGTTATTTGTATTTTTTTTTTATTTTTTTTTTTTATTATTTTTTAATTTGTTAGGTTAAGTTTGTATGTGTGCACTTCTCAAATAAATGGTTCTTTTTTTCTTTCTTTCTTTCAAACTCTCTGTTTCACGTGGCTTGTGGAGTGACACTACTACATTAGTCAAGATTCAAAAATAAACTTCCATGAAAAAAAAAAAACGAAAAAAGACATATGGTATTACTAAGCATAATGTTAATACATTACTTGAGGGCTTAAAGTCGAAATCCAACCCCGCATTAGATAAAATCCGTTGCTCATTTAATACGCTTTGTAAAAAATCTTTTCCACGTACAAAATTTAAATGCACATCAAAACTCGCGAACAAAGACTTAACACATAATTTTTGTGTGAAACGGGGAGTGGAGCGGACAGACAGATAAACAGTCTTTGTAATGCAAATCCCTTGCTTCAGTCTTCGCTTGAAGCGGCTCTTTCAGCGCTTCAGCATATTTAGCAGATATTTAGTTGTAGTGGCCGCTTTCAGCTGAGTACGGAAAAAGTGTGAAAATGTATAACAATTCTTGAATTGAGTTTTTCTTTTTCTTATTGAAACGTTAACTCTTAATGCATTCAATGAAATATAAAAATGTTTTTCGTACAAAAAACTGCTTCGCTTCGCTTCATTATATGGCAACTTTTTATATGAGAATATTTTTGGTGAGATTCATTATTTAATCATCATCATCATTATTTTCCCCCGCATTATTCTTTTGGTCAACTTATACAGATACTCAAGGATGCTTAAAGCCAATGAAATATTATTTCATGTTATTCATATTTTGAGAGTATTTTGTATACCTGATAAATTATTTGAATTTGCACTAGAGTTTATTGATTTACAAATTGTATGAATTGGTACGTACATAGTTTATAACTTTATTGAGATTATTATATAAAACATACTCGTAATACATAAATTACTTTAAAATATTATAGATACACGCATATAATGTACCCCAACCCGCCTAAGAGAGGATTCAATACTAAACAGACTATCGAATCTAAAATCATACACACTACGAAAATTTCCTGAAGCTTGCCGAAACTCGAACGAACATCCACAACTAAACTATCACATCAAATTGTCGTTGTAACAACAAAGTGTAATAAAGTGTAACAAAGTGTAACATAGCACAAAGTGTACGTAACAATCGAACAAAATTTCTCTGCAGATTCAAACTGGCATTATGCTAATGCTGTGTTGTGTTTATTCTGCTTTCGACTCGACCGCGTTTTTTGGTTGTTTTATTGGTTTATAGAAAGTGTTAGGCCCTAGTTTTTCTTACTTTTGCTCTTTTGTTAACTTCTACGTTAATGCTTGCAAGCAAACTTTGGTTTGGGGTTGCTTTGGTATTTTTAATAAGATTTGTATAATGATTCAGTATTGAGCTGTTAAAGCGCTCAGAATGTTTATGAAAATAAAAACTGATATATTCAAAACTAAATACGATTTGTTTATTACTGTCAATACAACGTTGTCAAAATCTGTAAATTTTGTAATAGTTACAATTTGAAATAATAATTTCATTTAAAAATCAAAACAAGAGTCTTGTATTGATTTTTAATTACAATAAAATTAATAATGCAAGAGTAAAGTAATTACTAACAATGAAAGAAATTAGTTACGTCGATATTCACAAAATATGGTATTCAATAACGTAAGTGGAGTTTATAATGGTGAATAAAAGTGTCCCTAGATACATTATTATGGTTACTACAATCCAAATTTAATCAAATACCTACATTCATTTTGATCCTAGAGTTCAATGTAAAACGTTGTTAATCGATTAATGAAGTTCTCAATATATACAAAAGTTCATTATGTGTGACCTAAAAACAATATGCAATCTGCAGACCATCCTCATCCTCCAAAGTTTCTTTTGTATCAACCGCTCCTTTGCTCTTCACAACAGGAAGGATATTATCTTCTGCAACGTTATCTTTTCTATCTGTTTCCTTACCGTCACTTCCGTCGTCATTTACGACTTCACTCGAATTCTCACGATCAACATTTACCGAGTTATATTTCAATTCGTAATTGGCTTCGAGGCCCTATACATTACTTGCTTATCTAGATTTCATGTACATGTTTTCAGTGCTGTGACGAGATTGGATAGAAAATGCGAATACTCTGTAGAATACTTTACTACAATAAGATATGACGCACGCAAACTTACAGTCATTAGTGTTTTTTCTGTTCTCCTCGATATTCTCGGTTTGTTCGCACTTGGTTTATCTCCAACAGCGATTATCATGATGACGATGGCATTTTCGGCTCATGATTCCGAGATGCAGCTTTGTTCTTTATTAATAAACGGATTTAATATGAGATTGGCAAGTTTAGAAAATTCTCGACCGAGCTACGGAGCGAGAGTGTATAGACATGTGCTAGCTTCAGCGTCGTATTTGAAAGAAGAATTTAATATCCGAGTAAGATATTTTTAATTTAATTTTGTATTGTGGTATTCAAAAGCAATATACGTTGTGGTTTGGTGATACTACAGTTACACTTATTTCTGTTTAATAGCTAACATTTGCTAAGTATTGGTTTGATAACTGTCGTAATACGTTGTTTTGGAACCATTCCATCTTCTTGTACTCTCTACTTTCATATTTCAATTGTAGATCTATTTGGAACATCTGCCCCTTATTTCCATAAGAAAACATATAATACCTGGTCATATGCGACCTTGCTTACTATTTTAGTTTAAAATAATAGCTAATAAACAAGTAAATTCAAGAATTGTAACTTTTGCTGCCTTTATAATAATTTTTAATTGTTTTTCCAGATTTTGCTCATGATCGCCATGACTTTATTTACCAGCATCACCTATGCTGTGATAATCTTTGTGGCACCAGATAATGTAAGTAAGAAATAATTGGCTTAAATTCCTCGATTTAACTATAGTTAGCAATGTTATTGGTACTATTTGTACTGTGTCATCTATTAACACTATTGAGAACTAAATCAATGACATGCTGAGATCATCGTAAAAAGTAAAAATAAATCAGCATATTATCTTCCAAGGCAAGTAACTAACAAGCTTCTAATGATTTTAAATATTGAAATTTAAATTAAATAAAATAACAGTAGAACAGAAATTTTAATAATGAATTTCTGATCTGTGTTATTTTTGCATAATTATGTCCATGGCACCCACAAGACAAGATATGTTACTATGGGATATGACTTTTGAGTGTTATTTATTTAATAATGTGCTTTTAGGTAATGATGATAATTTATCTTTCTTGGCGTGAACTGAGGTCCTTGTACTCATTGTGGTTATTGTGTTCAGCTGCAGCAAAAACTGAGAAAATTTGCAACCGACTCGTGCTGCATCTGGCTCAAAGACTAGTTTTCGATTTCCAATCAACAGGTGAGTTAAGTGTGGAAAATTTTAAGGAAAGTGATGCATTTTTTAAAGTGAAATCACATACGTTTTATAAAGACATACACAAATTCACGAGTCATTCAACCTCGAGATGCTTATTTGACTAGTAATCGAGATGCTCATTAAATAGTTAGTGGTCAGATTGAAAAGTGCAATTATGTATGTGGGCACCAGTAATGGCTGATCGATCTGAATTTATTTATTTATTGACACACCAACAGCATTACAAACAACACAGTATAATATATTAGGTTTTAAATCAAAAAATAAAGTACAAAGCTATATAAATCAATAGTTTCGTTTTTGAGATGTGACCGCGTTCGTGTCTCTTTTTCTTAAACAACAAACAAATGACGATACTGTGCTGACCTGTAGCTCTGTACTAATATAATCAAATTATCAACTAAAAAATCATTAAAAAATAATAGGTATCGTTATCCACGATATGTCCTACATATTACAAAATTAGGAATTTTTACTCGTAATTCAAACACCACACAGGGTTCGATTTCAAGACCTTTCGAAAGTCTAATAACGCAACCACTTAGCCATACGGGTAATCAACCATTGTAATTAATTAATTGCTAACAGAAACGATTGAACTATGAATCACATTTCATATTAACTATTCAGTTACTTCCAACCTTAAAAATGTACCACGCTATTTCCTGACCATTTTTGGCATTCAATTTTTCGTACAAAATATTGAATATTTTTAAGGACGTTATTTAATTATGCAGTAGTTAGCGAGTTGCAGCTTAATTGGGTATGCAGTTCATTACGGTAGCAGTGATTGGGTCAGTAATGTTCGCATGCGTAGGCCATAGCTGGGCAAAGGCGCTCCATTATTGAGTAGTGTGGCTGAACCTGTCCTCACGATGTGTTATTACATTTTTAAAATGATGTAATGTGATTTAAGATTAATTATCAAGTATAAAACTTTATTAATTCATAAGAAATATAGACAAATGTCATATTGTATGTAAATAAGTACCCACACAACTATTAAAATTTTAGTTTTTTTCTGCCCATAAAAGTTTGCACGTATCGGAACTTTTGTTTTGATATGTATATGCAAGTCCAGATTTAAATGTAAAATATTTAGAAACTCGTTCCCGCAACAAATCTTAACTTATCTAAACGCTTTATCGTTTACCAATTACTAGCTACTGCCCATGACCTTAAAATTAATTTTACTAACGCCATCTATTAACAACATCCGGATCTAAATGAGATGTTTTTGCCACGGTAAAAATTAGCCTACGTCACTCTCCATCCTCCTCACTATCTCCACATATATAAACTATACCATATAATAGCTATATTGCGACGTGAAAGAAGAACAAACAAACAAACAAAAAGTATGAATTCCTCAAATTAATGCCTGATTCTATTACCTGTAGACTAAATATTACATTATATCGTCAGACCACTCTCTGGAGCAGGATATAACCCATCGCTGGTACGTCAGCACGAAGAACCATCATCCGCAGTATGTCAACGGCACCACCTTCTCCATCAATCTGACGATTCCGCTCAAGATAATAGACTGGAGTTGCAACTATCTGCTCATCATCTTACAGGTATCGTCGCTGCAAACATTTTTCTTCAGTGCGCGACTTTTTCAGTCTCTAGTCATTAGTCATATGACTAACCATTAGTCTCTATACCATTTGTCAATCTATCATTTGTCAGCGTAAAGACTATCGTAAATCAACACCTAAGTACGGATGCTTTAATCCGTAATGAAATGAAATAATATTACTATTATGTTATTGACTTTCTTTAGTAATATTTTATATACCTTACCATTAAATATAATAGTCGACTTTCACTTTGACTATGAGTAGTAGGCCTTGAGTTTATTTTACGACGCAGTTGCAGGTCAGTTAAAAAGGATTCATATTTTGGGAGCAACAAAGAATGGCAAATTGGCAACTGCGCAATATTTGACCGCGCTTAATGTTGCTTAATTCTTAGATCGTTTGAAACTTACAACAGCCGCAATACATGCGCACTTTAGAATCAGTCTTTGCTTAAGAACCTAGCTTTGGCTTGGGTTGGGTCGAACTACTTTTTATTTTTATTTTGGAAACATCGTATACAAAGTGACGAAGATTGCTCATCTATAAAAGTAATAAAGTTCAATTCAAATGATATTTTAACCGTTGTAGTTCTGTTTATACAAAACCCAGCAATATATTATTATGCATATAAACAATATGTATATAATAATAATAAACGCTAACACGCTCATACCCCGCAGTAGGATTCCCTGTGTCGCGGGTGGCATGGACAACACAAATAACACATCACAAACACCTATGACCCGAGAACAAATATTTATCTATCACATAAATATCTGCCCCGGCCGAGATTCGAACCCGGGACCCCTCGCTTCGCAGGCAGGGTCACTACCGACTAGGCTACGAGGCCCTCATATATAGGCATTAGACAAGCATAGCTGTCTTTATAATGGTGCGGCAGTACAAACGCTCGATTAATACTAGATTAACCTAGAGATTGAGATTGAGATACGCCAATATGTGTCGTTACAAAAAGTCGCAATGTGTAAAAACCCTTAAACAATTTGCGGCAGGATACAGACAAAGGGCATAGGATCGATGTGGTAAGCGATTCAAAGGTTTATGCGGGCTCGTTTATAACTTGCCTACAAATGTTGAGCTGCACCGTAACATTAGTACAACATCGATATAAAGAACATAACATACCTTTTCTGTACATTACATTACGTATCTACACGATACTGTATCTCATGTATCTCTCAGAGAACATTATAAGAAAGATAATTTTCAATATCCTTATTTAAAAGTTCATATACACTTCAATTGTTATTGAAGTGATTTGTATTATTGAAGTATTGAACAGTATCGAAAAAGAAAGAAAAAACAATCTTTTTGGTAGGATTTATTATCGAAAATTAGCTGGTACACGACACTAGAGCCGATACGATCAGTTTCGACTACTGCCACATCAACACCAGTTTTGATAATTTTCCGTTACACTTTTTTTTTTTAAATGAGAACACCTAATACTCAATAATACAAATTGTTCTCAGAATCTAAATGATAAATGGTTGTGAAAAAGGCTAAAATAATTTAAAAATTAATTAAATTTAAAAAATAATTGGTCAGTTTTGACTACTACCAAAAAAACTCCATTGTGTTAGTATTTACCCCTATATATTCTTTTTTCTCAAACTTGACCACTTCTTGATATCGATAGTTGGAATAGAATGACCACTGCTGAACCCTAACAGTTCGGCTTGCAAACTATTATTAAAATTTATTGAAACTACTAACGGTAATCATTTTATGTTATGAATTTGATTTCAACATCGATAACTGCTGACCGGTCCACTCTACTATTGGGGTAGCCCGGTCAGTTGACCACTGCCGGCCCCTGCTTCATTGTGCAGTTGTTCTTGTGCACATAAAAACGCAGTTAACCGTTCTTTATTGTTCTATCCGCAACCGTTTTATGTCAATAAATGACCGCGACTTCTGGGAATGTGCGATTTCGAATCGCCATTGTAATTAAACTCAGCTTTTACTGGCCAAATTTGTTAAAAGTACATTTATTATTACTTTATGCGAGTGCTTTGTTCTGTAACGGATATAACAAGGGACTTGTAACGACCAGTTTTCAGACCATTACGTTATAATCAATTACAGCTGACTTAAAGTCAAAGAGCTTTCATGATAAAATTTTATCTTCATTGCATCTCTACAGGTAAGAAACTGTTACGAAAAATACACTTACATACATTTATATACACTTACATACACGTACATAAATTTTCTTCTTTAATTTTATTATTTACTTTGGTTTAAATTATACAAACCTTACAATAAGTAGACGCTGAATAATGCTTTAAATTGCTAATTTTATCAACTTTTATGTGTCAAAAAAGTAACAGACTAAGAAACGTTGATTTCCATTGTCCGAACATACTAAAGTCCATCAAAAACTCAATAAATATTGCGACCTTTTCGCCTTTGCGTTCGCTAACGTACAATGACATTCAAAACGTTACAATACCGACCTATATAGAAGAGATCAAAGCGGCGCAAATAAACAGGTATTGAAAACTTTCGACCCCTTCTCACTTGATTGAACTAAATCCTGTTATCCGGACTCCGAAGGGCTGAGTGCCTCTCTAAATGTACGGGAATACATAGTTTCAGCGATCGAATGTTTAAATGTAATGTTGACGTAACATATATTTCTAGTTATTTTTAGTTTGCGTTTTTAAATATTTTTTGCAAAAAACGTAAACTCATTTAAATTATCTCCTTCTACTGCTTTTCATCTTAAATATTTTAAAAAGGAGATTTAGTGTATAATTAAAGTTCTAAAATTATAATAACGATGGCAATTTCTCGAAACTATTAAGTCATATAGGCAACCGCAATCTAATAAGACAGTGCACAGATGTCATACAAAGTCATATAAATACAAGTTCATGATGCCGCCGCAGAACCATTAGACGCACCCTGATTCGGAGGAGAAATGTTATAAAACATTCACAGACCAAAACGGGGAAAACACAAAATCAGATTGTCTCAAAATCACACGAGTGACGGCGTAACACGACGGGCCTCGCGCATTTATAATTCAGAAGGTCCCGGTGATGCGAAAACGGGAATACTTTCCCAACTCTACCCTCTTATCTACCGCGCGCGAGGAAATAGCAGGATACACTTGTTATAAGGTCATTAAAAATAATATACAAAACCCAAACGCTCACCATCCTAAGCAATTTAACAAATAATTTGCATAAAATCGACTGCACTTATATTTTATATAAGAAGTGCATATCTAAAGTCAATTAATACAGTAAAGATATTTAAAAAGCAAGCTCTATACTAATTATTTTTTCTTCAAATCTAAGACAGACCCTGGAAACTATCCAAAAACTATTCAAAGTCATACGCTCAATAGTTATTTTACTTTGTTTAGTTAAGGAATTCTTTAACGGAATGTTGGTCATAGCGACTCCTATGGCAACATGTATGGTCCGCAAGTATTCTAATATCACCACAAATTAACATTTCATCATAAATTAGATGGTTTTATTCTAATATCACCGTAAACAAACCAGAACGCAACTTTCTAAGTAAGGTTGTTTCTTCAATCACGCTGAAGTTACGATGCACATAACAGTGAATGACACGATACTAATAAATATGCAAAGTTCTTTATTCGTATGCGTTCAAACAGTTTCTTTATAGCAACCCAAACTGATTGCTATCTATTCTTGTAACAATTTCGCATGCGTAGGTGCCTGTTGAAAAATAAACCAAGAAAGTGATTTCGAAATAGAAAAGCGACATTTGTTTGTGAAAATACAACAAAATACTATTTTAAATCTATTGTCACCTAAGAATTCCAATTTTGAGAGAAATATATAGTCTGAACGACAAGATGCTAAATTACCAGTGATCGACAGGAGAGAAGTTGCCAATACGTTTTTGATTTCATTAACGGAACAACCTTTTAGCGACTATTTTAAATCACATATTATTAAATAAAAAACTTTGGTCTCCATTAGATCATGGTTAAAGGGATCGTTATAATAGAATAATAGTAAATATACCTATGTATATATGAGGTTCTTTATATTAATTAAAAACGAGTAAATGCCAATAATACTGGTAGTGTTTATTTTTATTACTTTAAATACATGTTTAACAAATACATACATATACTTCTAAAAGTCTGGTAAAGGTAATCACCGGCTATTTATCGACGATAAAGTTTCTTACCTTACTTAAAAGGAAAATTGTAGCTAACATTTTTAAATTCTCCCACAATTTACACACATTGTAAATTCGGTATTACGAATTAAGTCTTGTTTTATTTTTCTCAAACACGCCTAAAGTTGACCTCAGAAATAATCAGAACAAAGGTAGGATAGTATTACTCATACAGAGTTAAATATACATACCGGGCTGTCAGTGCTAAATAAAATTTATAAAAGAGAACAATACGAAAAAAAATAGTACAATCTATTTTAAAAAGGAAAAAATTCGCACATTAAATTAATATTTTTATATTTTTTCTTTTTAATATTCTTAACTTTATATGTTTTATTTAACTAATGTGAATATCATAACGATACTAAAAAAATCACTTTCTCAACTTACAACGACTTTTATCAAAATGAGAACCACAATACAGACGAAATGATCTTTTGGATAACATCTGGCAACCCTGTCTTCATATGTACGTCTCTATATACACTTTCTTAGTCCAGCCCCTGTGTAATTTACGTGGTTAATTAGAAAGGTGGATAGAATCATTGCGTACGCAGCACGACTGTTAATTGGCTAATCGGGGTATAGTGATCCAGACTGAGCTACTGTACACGGAATCGCACCCCGTGGATAATTATCGGCGGATAATTATTCGTGGATAATTATTCACACTTGGATAATTATCGGCGGCGAAGTTTTCCACCTCTGAATGAAGGTTTCAGTCATTATCGAACTGAAAGGGTGAACTGTGATGCGCTCATTCGATTCTTGTTCTAATTTTCCGAGTTTGTTTTCCGACGTCTCTGCACTTACCAACGAGCAATGCTAACTTATCCTGTCACGTCGGCAGAACTTTAATTAAAGGGTTTCATTAACCTCTAACGATTGAGCGATCAGAGATAAAGTATTGCCGATGTATTGACTTGATCACTACAGTTTCTATTAGTCGAAGGTTATGTGTAGTGTAAAATAGAAAGCTTGAAAAATGATAATTAGTAACTTGGTAGGGAGTGTATTTCTTTGTATGTATTTAGTGAATGAATTGTGTATTCGTTACGCACCAAGAACATCAAACGTAAAATTTTGAAATTGATTACCAGTTTCGGTTATTAACGTCCTGTAGACATCCCCTCTATGCGAAGGAGGCAAAGTTTTCCTAATTAATTGCAAGATTTTAATCATGGTACTGGCATAACGAAATTATTATGGACCGTTTAATTTCCTTGCCCTACGCCCTTCGACGCTACTAATGCGTTATAGCAAATTTTAATCAAGGGCGTGTGTAAATTATTAAATTATGCAGGCTGTCGTATGCACTCGAGGATTATAAATCTCTTGTGTTTGCTTAGGTTATACCTACTAGTCGTAATTTAGCGGGAGGTGTAATAAAAGTACCGCTGTGAACCGTGCTCTAGCTTATGTCTTGAGCTATTAATTACTGCTGCGGTATGTTCCTTGCTTTTCGACTGGGACTTTTATTAACATTTTTGAATAGTGAGCACGTTTTCTTTTATAAATTTTAGGATTTTCTATACGTAAATACGTGAAGAAGAAGTGTCCCTTTTTACAACAATTACGCGAAGGAGGAGGAGGTCGTCGCTGTTCTTGTTAAAATGGTAAGAACAATGGAAAGCTAGTATTTTTTTAAAATTTGCATTTTTATATTTGACAAAGTCTGACATTTTGATAATGTGAAAAGAGATTAAATATTACCTGCATCTTTATTTTATCGTCTAATTTTGGCTACCAGCTATCTCTAGTAATTTTATAATCCTTGTAGAAGTGTAAGGTTAACAAAATAATTATCTTGTTATCCTTACACTTCTATATTCATAAAAGTACGTACAATACAATACAATCGTAAAAATATTTTTAATCATGTCGTTTAATAATACAGTTTTTTGCTTTTAAAAGTAATTCAAGCAATTCCACTACGAATTTGCGCTTAAGTACATTTTGGCGTTCGCAAACCAACTCGGTAAGTAAAGAAGCGCAGACTGACAGCAATAAAGTTCGCTTACATGTTTATGTAGTTTCTGCACAAATAAAGTTCTCCCTGACGCCGCGCCCCGATCCGCCATCAAAACTGGTATCTTCGTGTACAAAAATAAAATCAAATTAAGTCGGCTATCTCACCGAATGAATTGCGCCGAATTGGGCTCGCGTTGGCCCGAGATCAAATAATTTCGCGAAAATGAACCCCGGGAATATTTAATTAACCCAACCTCCCCTATTAAAGTGCACAAGAATTCCCCGGTTAAACAACATTAGTATTCGTCAGGAATTTAATTCGCGCGAAATAAAAAATATTTGTTTGCACTTCACTTCACTTGTTTCCTAACTCATTTCTGTTCCCGCCTCGACACACAAGTGTTTTTGTTACGTACCTATAAAGAAAGTGTTTTATTGGTTTTTCTTTTCGCTAGAGAAGTTTTAATTACCGTCGGTGGGAGGTGCGTGTAATCGTGTTTTATGAAGCTGGTCTCACCGCACCGCTCGGACGCAAATTGTTTGTTGCGGTCGTAATATCGCTCATACTCGCTCCCTGCCTTGTAAATTTGTTGAGCCTCTACAAAATTCATTATTTAATACTTGTTTATCAGTTTTTACTACATACATTTTAATCTAAAGTAACACTCACAAGCCATCTGACGGTATCTCGAAACTATTGTGCGTATGTACGTAGAATAGTTTCGACAAGATAACTAGTTAGATATCTAACTAGTTAATCCCGTTTAATTCACTTAAAGACCGCTTGTTTTCCGAACAGCCGCAGGACGTGATCGAACTTAGGTCCGCGGCAGATTGTGCGTATAGAAATTAAGTAGAGGGAATCTGAGCTCATCAAACATTAAGCCCCCCGTAGGTACCTGGTGCCCACTAAATAAATAACATGAGCAAATGAAAAACACCCACGTCCCTCGTATCGAACGCTGAGAATTGGAAGGAGCCCATAATAAATATGCATAGCGCGTCTATGCCACATCCTCTGTGATTAGTCGTTGGGGGGAGCAAGTGATACGGCTAGGTGAGTGATAGCGAGGGGGTAGAGGAACTAAGAAACCCCCTAGCTAATAACGGCTCGTGTCTCTCTCCATTGTATCGACGGAATTTCTTGGATATTGCCAATATAGGGTGTTCACGTGTTCGCCCACTTTTGTTTCTGTCATTGCTTGTGTCACATATACGAACGCTTGTAATAAAATTGTTTCATCAAGTCTATAGGATATAAAAAAAACTTTGGTATGAAATAACTTATTACCAAAACGTGCAGAGATCAAAGTTGCTTACATGTTAGTTACCTGTCAATTTGACTGTCATTTGACTGCCTTA
>DWPP01000251.1:0-12602 GCA_018251735.1 Eantis mithridates tamenund
ATAAAAAGTATCATGATCCAGCACAATAATCACAAGGAAGCAAATAATTTACTATCATCGACAACAACCGAGTTTGGTGGAATGGAGTTTAATACTAAAATCTTAAATACAATAATACCATTAACAAAGAAATTGAAACTAAATCGGACATTAAGCGAGAATAAATAAGTTAAGACCTTGACTAGGATATCGGAAAATTTAGAATGTTAAGCTGCTTGTTACAACAATAAATAATACATACTTTTTTTAAATTCGTCACTATTTACAAAAAATATATAAAAAGGAACTAATTCGCTCTAGACCAAAATGGCAATGTAATGGCAAATACATTTTCTACTACGATTAAACAGCCAAAGTGCAAACAATTCTTCTACGAGGAGATTCGTTGTATACGGCAAAATGTTTACAGATTGTCTAGTATTAACTAAGGTAATACAACCGCGTTTTAGTCCTAATTAAAAGCACCAACAATTAAGTATATAGCCCAAATAAAATTTGGGTGAAGGGCAGTCTCTCCGCATAACTGTTAGCGGTCTTAACGTAAGTTTAGTTAATACAACCGAAGCTGTAGCCTCAATTAGCGGCGATTGGAGGGTTGACTTCGTACATCTTCTGGAACACTTGAGCCAGGTACTCCAAGTAGTTAAGGGTGTCCCTGTATACAAGCAGGGCGAAAGTCATTTTGTCCGGTTGGATTTCCGGCAACTCTGAGTCAGGCAGTGGCAGTATTTCCAGTTTACGGGATCGCATCAATTCCTGTAAAGAAAGGGTAAAGATTATTATTTAAAACTTACAAAATAAAACAAGAATTCAACCATAATGAATATTGAAACGAGTAAAAAAATAACTTCGGAAGCTTTTTCTTTAAATTTGTCAAAAATGACGATTTGAAAAGTTTCATATTACAATATGTATGTAAATTTCTTATTGATTGTAACTTACATTAAACAAGCAGAGTACGGCCCGCACATTGTGCATGCTTTCCGTAATGTTTTGCTTGATAGACGCGTCGACGGAGACTACATCGTCGTTGAGTCCGTTGTTACTGATCGTGTACAGCCCAGCCACGACCATCTTCAAACCCTTGTACATAGATGGCAGCATCTTGTCGATTTTTTTCTGAGAACAAACATAAATTACGATAAGTAAAAGTAACAGCTGGCGTTGGTGTTCTCTTCCTTATGATGACGATGTAGAAACAGTTGAACAATTACTTAATGTATTTACTTTAATGATATTAATAATTTATATTTGAAACAAAATTAAAAGTCAGAAATATTTCATGTGCTTTCTTTTAAGCAAACATATCAGCTTACAAAATTCGTATCAGTCCCAATTCGACAATTACATATGTGATAAAGACCATCAAATTGCGAAACCATTGTGTTCTCACGTAAACGATAGTCGGCTGACAACAATGAGTGCCACCGACGATGTCGTTTCTTTGAAATCGATTGAAAAACTCATACGGATGCACGTTTTTGGCATCAGCGAATTCGCCGCCCCACGATTAAGAGAACAATAAAATCGGTTCGGTTAGGCAACTGCTATTATCTTGTCGAAATAAGAGTACAAATATATTAATTGACCGGCTCTTGTTCTGCTTCTGCATTTTAAATTACATGGATTGTTTAATAAAACATAAATATAGTTTCGTATTTATATGACTACAGTATTCATAAAATGCAATGAGTATCCAAATGTTTTTCAATTCGTTTGCTCGCAATTCAAGTAAAAATAGGTATGTTCAAGTGAAAGTATTTGTTTATTATTATAATGGTATTTCTTCATCATCATTATCTACAGCCTTTACAGAATTTTTCTCAGGCAAGGGTTTAGACCACAATCCAGCATGCTGGCCAAATGACAGACAGTATTTATAATCCCCTAAATCTTAAAATACAATTCAAATAAAAGACACATTTGAGACTCACCATTAATTCATCCATAAAATCTTCAGGCATGGTTTCGTTGAAGACTTTCGCCTTTGGAAGGGCGTCTTCAGGAAACCATGGGAATTTTCGAAGCCAGTCATAGTTGGTCCACATAGGTAATAGTTGGTCAAAAGATGGATAACTGTGAAGCTTTGATGCCTGTAACAATGAAAATACTTAATTAATTTAATAAAACCTTTAAAAATAATTGCTGCAATATTTTATAATTATTGTGGAACACAATGGTCTTATATTGACTTATATCATTAATTAATAAATTAAATAACGGGACAATCTCCCTATATCAGCATATCAGGAAGTCAAATCCGAATATATGGGGGTAAGAGATAAAATCTTACGTGTATTGTACCTACATAGATACTTGTTTACCTAATATACAATTTGTGCACACAAATACATACTTAAAACTAATACGACAAACGCATTTTACGGTAAATTCGAGACAAGTCCTAGATGAACAAAAGTGTGAATCAGCATAGTCACGCTACGGGTCCCGTTGATTTCTTTGAATGATAAAAATAGATACACCAGTTAATCCAGCGTTGATTGACTTTCATGGAAAAGGACGATTGAACGGAAGATGGTCTCATGTCGCAGCATCCTCTATTTACGACGGTATAAATAAGGACGGAGTGCTGACTCCAGAACCATCAGTGGTCATCTTGGTAGCAGAGCATTTAATTGCATTTTGTTACTCCGGAGGAAAGAAAGGTATGTTTCGCAAATTAACATTATCTTTTTAATCTTTATATTAATTTATTACTCGTTATTTTTATATTCAAACTCTATTAATAACTATTTTAAATCGTATGTTGTTTTTGGCCTTGCATGTTTATAATTAGCGTGGTGAAAATAGTTTTCGACTATAAATAACTTATTGGCAAATCACCAGGAAATTATTGGATTGTAACTGGTGATACTTTTGTATCAATATCTCTAAGGTAGCGACGTTTCTTACTGAAAAATCGGTTTATTTAGATAGCCTTAAGTGATCTGCCAACATTTTTATGGGTCAGCCAAGGTCGTGTGAAAGATGAGATCGAAACCGGAGGTCCGACCGCCGCTACCGCCGACATGTCACGTAACAAAACCGTTTCGACATTAAAAATTTGACACTACGCCCAGAACATACGTGACTACCGAATAGTAATTGAATGTAAGTCTTAAATTTCATCGAAATAGGTTTCAATTCGAGCGTTACGAACCCCGAGTTGCGGCAGATGCAATGTCAATTGACAGTAAAATGTCCCTTTCGATACGATCCGATTAACTGAAATGCTTTTACACAACAATACTACTAATTAAAAGCGGTTTAGGAATCGTGACAAACAGTCCAAAATCCTTACATTGTGTAAATTTCTTATCGTTAGATCGTAGCAATATTTGAAATACAAAAGAAATTTATTTCTAAATTGTACAGCTCTAACGAGCTTAATTCATTGCTCAAACACTTCTGATAGTGTAAAGATAAACAGCTTTCCCTGTAATTTGATTTACTAAATAATATCCTAAATCAGTTAACTACTTATTGAGCATTTATGAAATAAAAAATCACAGTTTACTTCCATTGTAAATGATAGTCTTACTAATAATTGCGTCATCGCCATGTCAAGTCATAACAGTTTTCTTTAAGAGAAACAAAATAACGCTTCGGTGGTCATATTCGCTTGGAGATGGAATGCGATGTTTGTGTACACGGCTATATGTTGGTAGCTACGTGTGAAACACAGGTGTGCGTCCGGTCCATCACGCCACGCCATATCCGAATCTGCCATCTGATAGTATATTTTATATCCAACGTCATTATTAAAATATGAAATGGTCTCGCCAACAGAGCTAAGTGTGTTCATATTTTTAATGCAAAGTTAAAGATGAAGGTTATAGTGGGATACATATTTCAAGTTCGTAAAAACATTGAAATAAATATTTCAGAAGTGACCCAAATATAAGTGCTTAAATAAAATTTGTTTATCAGTTTTCATTTAGGCTTTGGTTATTTAAGAATTGGTTTTAAAATTAACTTGATCACTTTGAGATTTGTTCTGTTAGGTAATAAGAGAATTTGTCTATGGTTCAGAGTAAAGAATTTGATCATTTGCAAAAATTTCAACAAGTAAGCAGGACTTTGGGTCTCGTTCCTATTAGGACGTAACGTGGGTGGGCTTTTAGCTAAGAAATTTGATGATAGAGCATCCGGATACCTAGTTTAAAAACATCGGAAGCTTATCAAATAAACATGAACTCACACATACGCGCAACTTGATATATTTACGGCACACGTGCGCACACGATCCAACGCGGCAGACAGCCTGTCGCCCGTGTGAACAACGCTATCGCATACAGTATGTACATATAGTGTATGTAATATCATGTATAATTCAATGTTTATATATCTAGCGACATTATGACACGATAAGCATGGCAGATGGATACAACTCGAGGCATGCTCGCGTGGGGAGCGCGTTACCCGATCGCGTTACATGCTTACATTTTTTAAAAAGCGAAGAACGCCGAGACATTTTGATGGATATCAGCGTAATTCCAGTTTCAAAAATGTGATGTTATAATAATTTGACACTGTAGTCCAAACCGTGTGTCTTATGCTATATTCACACGGTGGCCAGAACAGAGTCACACAGTACCGGTTGGGTTCGTTGAATTTGTTATTGCGTTCTCGGTACGGTGGCCGGTTATTATTTGTAAGGAATGAGTTGACGTAAGATATGATAACACAAGTAATTTGGATATTGCATTTAACATTTCACGACTTTTCTTTCTGCTACAATTTTTTCTTGTTCCGGCAATGCCTAAAAGAATGATTAATGTTTCAAAGAGTGAATCGATATGAATAATGCGACAAACAAAAGTTTGTGCAGTTTACAAGGAGAAAATGCAAAACCGAAACAAAGAAGATGCAAACGTCCTTGTAAGACAGTAACAATAGCAGTTCATCGGCTCGGACCTTCGTCTAAATCGCAATAAATATGATACATTAGTAACGAATGACCGACATTAAGGGGAGAGACAGAAAAAAATCGTCGAGCAGGTGTGTCGCGCAATACTAATGCGTAATCAGTATTCGATGCGTACGCGCACCGTCCTGTACTTCGTTCCGGCTACTGTGCGTCGATAATGTCATTTTACGACGGGGAGGCAGCGGTGAGCGGACAGGACGTCGCCGTCGTTACGACCGGCGAGCCTATTACAAATGCCACCATACCTCATACGCGAACATCGCACGCCACGCTGTGATAACTTTAATTGAAATCAATTCATTGTTTCTCTTCCATTGACTGCTCGACACTCGATCATTCAATAACATTATCAACCGAAATCGAAATGTATACGTTCTCGCCACAGATGACAGTACTGCTAACTACCATGATAGAAGGCTATCCATAAATGATTCGAGGCGCGACAGCGACATCGCATTATTGCTCGTTGATCGGGCCACCTTACTTCCGATTCGGAAATATTATATTCCTGGGATTGAACTGACAGAATTGTCTTAAGTAGATTCTTAAAACTCGTTATTTATTTAGAAGGCTCCTTTGGATGCAAATTAAGGTTTTGTATTTACGAAGAGTTCTTGAACTTGACAGTGCATCAGTATTGAATGTAAAAATAATTGAAGGGTACATCTTTGTTGGAAATTAAAGCGGGCGCATCAATGTATCGATGTGGCGTCACGTAAATACGGCACAAAATTATAATTAAAAGGGAGGAAGCGGCCGTGGCCGGACGTACAGACGCAAAACCGGCGGCGCCCGCGTCGATGCAATCTCTCTTCCACGCCATCCGACGCGGTGAGAAAACGGCGCTAAAAACGTGCACGCGAAGAATCGCTAATGGATGAAATTTCGCTTGAAGCTTTTTGATATCACTACCAAACGTACACAATTATATAAAAAAACGTTTGTCCTATACCAGTAACATCGATTCTCAGTAGTGGGTTACTACGGACACTTTCATTCATAAATTGATAAAATCATATTAAGCCCTAAAGGTATGCAGCGATGTCCTTAGTTTGAAATTTTATTGGTATTGGCCGTTCGCAGGCTGCGTCCGTTCATTTAGAGCGACGCGGCGGGCATAACGATGCGAGCGCGAATACTACGTCGCGATTGTCTCGTCACCTGGCTCGATTAATCAATGAAAGCGAACGAACAATTTTTAATAGGAGAGCTTTCGATTACGATTATCGGTGGCTACCATAGTTGTATTGTGCTCTATGCTTTTGCAATGGACTAGAAAGCTACGTAAAAATATATTGGACTGACGCATACAGCGATCATTATGGAAAGTTACTTATAAAATATAATTCAAAACTTACACACTAATTAAAGCATTAAGTTATCTACTATCAGTTACTATTTTGCAATAGTCATAATTTGAATTGCTTAGATTTCATTGTATAAAAATGATACAAACGAATTTACAAAAATAATATTCAGGATATAGTAGAAGGAAAATACTTACAAATTTGTCTTTATATTTCGCCGATGATTCGTAGGCGTTTCGCGCTTGTAACGCTATTTCCTTCGCTTTATTTGGAGAATATTGTACTTCTGATTCTGACTGAAATAAAAAATAACACACCGTTAGCAGGAAATAGAATAAACACATGCAAAAGTTTTTATATGAGTATATGTATGGATATCAGTTGACTTTTTCATTATTAATTCAGCACTTATTAATCCACTAATATTGATAAACGCATTATATTATATCATTCTTATGTACAATTATTCTGATCATTTAGAATTCGGACACAAAACTAGCTTTTCCCGCTATTATAACGTATTTGAGTAAACGTAAAAGGGTTAATCAAAGTAGCACTTATCAGAATAAATAATTTGAAGAAAATGAAATACGAAGAGCTGCTACGGAGTATTAAAATCATAATAGTGTTACGGGACACTATCTAACAATAGATTTAACATCGACATTAATATTCAAAACTCTAGACTAGCGGCCGCGCTCCCCGCTTATGTCCGTCATAAATAGGGTTGCCAGATGGTGTCTAAAAGGAGGATATGTCCTTCTTTAGTTAGTGATTCTTACCTTCCTTTTCTAATAAGTGTCCTTCATATCTGGGAGGTATAAAGTGAGATTTCGTAAAATCCCTTGCTAAGTGATACCCAGTCGAGTATGAAAAGATATTTAATAAATTTTATATATAATCGGTACATTATATAAATTATTAAAAAAAACCATAATAATAACAATAACCGATATAAGGACAGATATATATGGCACTCTGTGCTCTCTCTCTCTCTTACCTAGTAAGGGACATGGCGTGAGGATATGTAAATGTATAAAAAAAACCTAAATAGAAAGCCTATTCTGACTATTCCTTTTCTTTTTCTAAAAATCTTGGTTTTTAAGTCTTTGGTTATCCTTTGTATAATTATCACCTGGTAACCCTACTAATACATTGAATGACGTATTAACTGGACGATATGTATGTAGCGTTCGGTCAACCACCCGCTTACCCTGGTAACCTTTACTTCATGGTATTAAATCAAAACAATCATAGCTAATTAAAAGCTGTGATAGCTAAGTTGGATTAATACTGACTTCCTATTTGAGTAGGTCTGGGTTCAAGTCCTAACATGTAATTCTATGAGGCGATTAAGGAAAATCTATGTGCATGACAAAATTTGCATGGCACTTGAAGCGGGAACTATGGCATATACCCTTCAAGCCTTATCAGTTTTAATGTATATTCTTCCCAAAAATTCTTTACACCCAGAACCTTATATTTTATCCTAATATATAAGACACAATGGATATTAAATAGGGTAAAAAATGTGAAATAGAAAACTTACTTTGGAATCATAATCGCATGGGTTGGCCCACAGACTGTTTTCGCCCGTGTCGCGACGCTGTCGTTCCATGTTACGCCTCTTGTGTGGTGCCGCAGACGACTGTGGTGAGAGTCCACCCACAAGCAACACCAGGCACACGGCCGCACAGACGTTGACGTATCCTGGTGGAGACAAACTTAAAGGTAAGTAACGTTTACGAAAATGCACAAAGTGCCAAGGCTAATGTGTCGCAAGCGATCAACAAAGTTTAATAATGTAGTGGCATAAGCGTGCGTCTACGCTTAAAAGGTTACGCTTAGTTTTCAGCTCTAGTTGTAATTTGTAGACACAACAATATACGTAAAGTCAGAAATCCTACGAGAGGTTTAAAAATATCCGCCAAACTCGTAACAATGTTTACTTCCCATCAAATGTCAACTGTTTACATGATGCAGTACCTACTTTGAATTTATTTCTGCGCTGCAAGCATAGTATGTTTATACCACCGTTCCGGTCACGAATGCAGACTACCGACTCTAGAATGTAGAGGCACGGTTTGTATTTATCGTGTGCATCAAGCTCCGCAACTGATTCATATCAAAAATTACTTTCTGATGCATCTCGTCAATGAAAACGCAAGAAGCACGTTCCGTATGCGGCACGCACGATGCTATCGATTATGGTAATCGATGAACATCCGATGAATAAATACAACGCGGCCCAGAGGTGGACAGCCTTTGCTAATTGTCCGGTGAACCTATGTGAATCACTAATGTGGCACAATTTAACGGTGGTGACCGTCCAACCGGACATTCTTCCGATATCGGTATACTACAACGTCAAGAACTACGTAACAATCGAACAAAATAATCCTTCTCCTGCCTAGTTGTTAATTCTGCGTAAATTAGATTACTATTCTAGTAACCTGTAGTAGTAACTATTAAGTCAAAACTTAATTACTTAATAATCTAGGACCTACTTAGGTATAAGCTTCACTCCACTAATCATCATCGTTTATAGTTTTATTGAAGAAAATACTTGAAGATAATACATTAAAAAGTCAATAGTTGTTCGACGTGAGCTATGAAACTATTTGTTATGATAATTTATTTGCGGCAAAGGCGGACGTATGTTATAAGAGTACTACAAAGTTTTCTTCGTTCTACGGCTATAAATAATTTCATTGTTTTCTCCTAAAATAATAATACAAATAAGTTAATAAATAGGACAAAAATTATCAAAGTGATAAATCAGGAAAGTAAGCGAAAATGTCTTTAACGATTTTCAGTGGATAGCTAAAAATTTATTGTTTGTTATCGAGATATTTATTAATCCGTAGATTACTGGGTTTTCATATAAGTTTTTGCTTACATAAATATGACTATACATCAATTGTTTAATTGAATGTGGCTCCGTCAATATTGAAAGTTACTCACTAATCGCATTATTTGCTCTTTCAGTGTTTTGACTCAATGTGTGAATCACAAGTATTATGTCTGTTACACAGTGACTAACCTTACAACACTTTACACTATTTTGTAATGTCGTAGGCAGCGTGTTACGATCTTTTTACGCGAATAACTTTGGGCAAACGATAGAATCGTCAAATGCGTCACGGTTTACGCCAAAACGTAACTAGAATTCCACAATTTTATTACTAGACGTAACATAGAACTGTGAACTTGACTTTGAAAGCTAATATTTTAGTGGTAAATAGCTACTAATAAAAACTAAAAGTGGTGCTTAACAAAGAAATTTAGGGATTCTGAATATTTCCATGCAAGAAACATCCGTATCTATAGTATTTCTCAAATAAAACTTCACAAAACTTTATGCATTGGTGTTAGCAAGAGTATTAAGTACGTACTTTATGTAAACAGGGGCGAAACTATGTATAAGTATGTACTAATAATATAAAGTACCAAGAAACACAAGTTATCCCAATTTTTATGAACTGTCTGAAACGCAAGTGTTAAAATCTCATAAGAATGTCAGGACACGTAATTAAAGTAAGAAATTAACTTCTACGCTTTATTAAACATCGCACTTACTATGTTTATATTAAAGCTATTTTGCTTTCAATATTATATTCAATACGAAGATGTATGAAGGGAAAACAACGATGTGTGAAGGGAAAAAAGTGCATTACTTGTAGCAATGATCATTAAACAAACCGTGGGATTTGCCAAAACTTATATATGCATTTCGCAGTATGCATTTGTGTTCTTACTTTTTCAAAAGTGCTGCAAACAATTTTGAGTAATGGTATAATGAACTCCGTTACCGACCGTAGAAAATTGTGTCCGTGAGTTTTTTATCTTTGCGTCTCGTTAGCGGGTTTTGTGGCGATTTTGCTCCTTAGCCCGGAGGCAGCGCGGCGGTCAAATAAAAGAAAATTATAGTTATAGGGCTCTTTGCCGCTTATTATTTAACTAAGTCCCGTGAACTGGTCCTGATCATAACCCGCCTCTCCTTCGAGAACGAGCGAGATATTAACATATTTCTATTCTCTTCACACCCTGAGAAAATTCGCTGCCATTTACGTAAACAAATTTGATAATCAGAGGCAATATACGACGTCTACCTCGAGTCGATCTCGTTATAGGTGCTGTATCACCCTCTAATTGACACAATAACAACGTTGTTACAGTTGGAACACAAAAGGCGACCGCAAAGGCGGAGTCGGGCAATAACGATCATGTCAAAAGGAAGGCCCGACACACAACACGCGTTAAACACACGATCATAACATTTTATTAGTGCGCCGGTCAAAAGCAAGCAACCGCGAGACCGCCGTCAAAAGTTCAACGAAAAAAAACAACAGGTCAGCTCGTAAAAAGAAGTGGAGTCACTCTGTGTTATTTTACATTCACCAAATCCCTTACATAAAAAACATACGGCAGCTAATAAAGTGTTATCGTTTAGAATACTCATTTAAAACTCACTGATTAAATTAATCACATGTAAGTGTAAGCGTTAGCGAAATTGAATTTCATTTTGGAATTAGGATCCAGAATATTTTAAACTTTAACATCTGAAGATTTTGGTTCAAAACTTATTTACTGTTCGGCAAAATCAAAAATACATCTCAGATTCCAAGGGGATCTCATTTAAAGGAACGGTAATTAGAAACTGAAAAAAAAAAGTATAAATGGACAATGAGGAGACTCGATCGAATTCCTTAGCCCATTGAAGATCTGACCGAGCGACCATAAAAACCGTAGATACCTACACGTAGGTAATACACAGGTTATAAGGGGGCATAAAAAAGTAGGGACCGCGTCGGAGGTCGGCTTGACTACCCGAGAAACAAAGAATTCGTTTATTTTTTAACAGCTCGCCCGTACACAAAAGGAGGCTGCGCGGCACGAAAAACGACCCAAACGAGAGCACCTTGTTAACCTTTTTAAAAAGAAATCGCGCGACCGCTAACTAGAATTTCGGCTCGAAAACCGAGAAAAGTTCGCACCGTTCGGTGCGGCGGACGCGGTCGGCGCCTGCGCAATCATTATGTAAATTCTGAACATAAACGCGTCAAAAAATTTGGATGCGAGCACCATCTTCGCGGCTCGTTACAAAATGATGCGCGTCAAATTATTGATGGTTTTTGTATCTTTTGCGACCGTTCCGCGCTCGGGCTTGATATCTCATGTCAGAATCTTGTACCAAAATTAAGGATACCGTTTCATACTTTAACGGTATTATTAATGCTCAGAAATATGTCATTGAATAGAAGGGGCCTGATGTTTGAGCATAATAGTCCTTTAATTCAGCCCATTCATTATTTTGTTAGCGGGGGCTAACAACCCGTATGCTCGTAAAATTTGACTGCTCATAATAAGAGCTATTATCGCACGGAGACGCGCGTGGCCTGTGCATATCTTACAGTATGCGGTAGAATCCTCCTTATTAACTGAAAATCGCTCTAAACGGTAATAGCATCCTCCAGCATCGGCGATGGACCCCGTCCGCCCTCAAATTAACCAAACAAGCGCAAATTTTCTTCGAGTTAAAATATAATGAGGTAACGGCTGATATTACGCAATTTCACTGATAAGTTTTTAATGGAAATTAAATGAAAATTTATGGTGTTTTCGCCCTCTGCGGGATGTGCTTTCACGTCGCAGGTAGTAACAAGAAATAATTGTGGTTTACAAATAAAGATCGAATGGTCATGTTGAGCTAAATGTGACGGCTAAGCAGCGTAATTACAAGGGCTCGGTCTCACTGAAATAACTGTTTATAATTGAAGCGGCTCGGCTTACGGCGGGTAAATGTAGGAGGTTTTATGTGAAAACGTTGCTAATGAGGGAGTGGATCGCGGCCCTAATGACTCGGACATAGTTCATGAAATCGAGCGGAGCGTGCACTCGCTATTACGCTACATGACACTGGACTCTGCGTTTCTTTTTATAATCTCCCTCAATAATGACGTTAAAATGCACAAGCTTTTCTTTAACAAACTTTTGCTAGCTATGCAGTATTTCAAGGACTGTGTGAATTAAAAAAATGATTTATTGACAGTTTAAACATGAAACTTATCATGTGTCTATTACACTGATTTTTGGACAGTAAGGTATTTAAATATTCTAAAACGGTACATTAAAACTTGAACATTATATCTGAGGACGTGTCTACCGCCCCTTAACACGCGCCGGGAAGCAGACAAGTGGATTATAAATCAGATTTACTTTTGTTGTGACCCTCCTAATCCTCATCAATAGCAATGTACTTGCGACCTCCAATATGAATTCTACTATATTTGAGGTAGGTCAATAGATTGCTGTTACAGTTACCACTTTATATCAGGTGACTTTTATCATGTTGAATATTTAGG
>DWPP01000252.1:0-12602 GCA_018251735.1 Eantis mithridates tamenund
TCCTGACACCCTAATAAAAATACAAAACTTAAAGTAACCCTATATATAAGTAAATGGAAATACATATATTATATGATAAATATAGCTTATAGAAAATAAATTAAAAAGGTATAATGTAAAAAGAGTTTCAAACTAAACACAACAAAATCAACATTTTTCCTCTTCAGCGGCACAGACTACTTTATACATATAACACAGACAACATACAAAGAAAGAAACATTTTAGTGTGAAAGTAGTGAGAGTATGTTCGAACACAACGCCTTTGTAACGGCTATGTACGTAATTGAAATCCTTAGGTTAAGTGCATTCGATTTTTAAAATCAATTATGTCGACCAGTGTTGGCTAAGTGCATTTTGTAATAGCTCTATTACTGCTAATAGAATAGAAACCGAATATCACTGGAAGAAAGTAAAAGTGACTGAAACGTTTTTACGTGCATACCAGTTAACCAGAGCTCAACAGTTAGTAGTGTTTGATACGTTTATAAGGTACTTGTAATATTTATTTAAAAAATTGAATATTGAACATATTCCTCAATCTACTCTTTGACTGTTAAACATTTCCCCTACGATTTTTGCAAACACCAAAAATTCCTTTTATACGCAATCTGTTTACCGTTGCATAATTATTCTATCACAGCATCGAGAAGTTAAAGTTGCCGCCATGTCTCGGACATTCTTAAAAATCAAATTTTGAAATCAGAGTTACTACACTGCACGTTATTTCGCAACAAAAAATTAAAAATAAAATGAATTTTCAAAAAAAAGAATTAGGAATTTAAACCTTTTTTATTTTTTCCAGAAGTCATATGTATTTGTTCCGTTTAATCCCTTTGGAGATATTCTCCGGTATCCAGTTATTACCAGAAATTTTCACATTACTGTTAACGTCATCACTTTACGTGCAACCATTAAATCTAATTGGAATTCTGCCTTATAATAACGAACTACGTAAGTATTCAAATTACTACTCAAATTATTGAATAGCTGGATATAATGGACCGACCGTGGTTGTAAGTTGTACAGTCGAATGAAATTCTATTTCATTTTGAACGGTGAACGGTGTTTAGTTAGAATTCTAATGCAATACCTACCCGCATTCCACTGCATCAGTTCGCACTCGCATTCGTATCAAGGTAGTGACAAAATGCCAAGAGGCCGTCAAAACAACTCTATTCCCGTCTATGCTGTTAATATAAAATTCGAGGTCGCGAACGAGATATGCAGTCGAATTGCCGCCATTTTTTATTTTCCATTTTTTTGCGCAGTTGCGGATTCGCGGACTTTAAACAAAGCCGAAGATTTAGTAGACGATCATAAAATTGGTATTTATTAAATTCAAGGTTTTAATTACTAATACTTTTATGTTTAGTGTTTTAAGGCAGATAAAAGCTTCCGTTTTATCCAGACAATATAGTAGCAAGTATAACCCTTTGGTTACCTATACCTGCTGGATATTTTGATATGACAGAGCTATTCCGATTCGTTTTTTTCTATTGTAACTTTGTTAATCCCACGTTATCAGTGTATCAGGCACAATGGTATCTTGAACGCGACCTTGATAAACAAATATTCGTCAGACTGTAAACAATTTGTAACTGCGACATCCAGTACAATAGCATCCACGGAGTCAATAACTTCACAGCATCGTGACCTAACCGCTAACTGTAAAATTAATGGCTAATTACCGCAGTAGTTCAGCGATTAATCAATTCCATCCGGCTTTGAGCAAACAATGAACGAGCCGAGATCCTATTTCGACATTCATTTTGTAATTAAACCACAGAACTGATATAAAATAGAACCGGCGAGTAAACATGTCACATTTACACAATCTTCTGGTACAAATTTACCTTTTGTTTATTTTATGAATCAACAATGATACATATTGTGCCTAGTAACAGCTTTTGCCGCTACAAAGGACACCCACTAGCAAATAAACAGTTAGAAACCAAACAGTTTTTGAAACAAGCATAGCATTTTACTTATACATAAATTTGACTGTTATTACTAATTTTGTGATTCGGTTCTATTCCATCTGTTCGATGCGTAATCTGTATCGTAATAGATAGCGAATGGTTTCGAGGTTGAAATCCTTTTTATACTATGAAGTTATGAATAAATATTTTTTTAATTTATTGGGGTTACAACCAGAAAACAACAAAGATTACAATTAAATTACAATTTCAAATAGGTACTATACTATGTCGCTAAACAACATTGTTAACCACAGATTACTATAATAATAATTAACAAAATTGTTGAAAGTTTAGAATAACAATATTAAAATTTTACTTTACGAAAGCTATATAAAATAAAAATATAATACGTTGCTATTCGTGAGGTCTAAGTTTGTTACCTCAATAGTGTCTCCAGTCCTGTTTCACGGCGGGTTATGAGGTCCCCGGGCGAGCTGTATCTACCTATCTTTATGCCTACCTACTATTATATCTATTTGTTATGCGCTCTATGTATATTCGAGCAATTCTGTAAGAGAATGGTTCATGTAAGAACAGTAAGATACGTGCCTGCAATGCTTATGTTAATATTACATATACATAGGTATATATTGTGCTTAGGTAATTTAACGTTTGCTTTACACACGCATGATTATCTATATTTTACATAAGACATTGATTGTTATTGCTCTATTATTTTGTAATAATAGATAATGGATTGCAATATATTTTTGCCTAAAATTCAGATTCTAAGTTTTTACGGAAATTTCAAATTTTACGGCAAAAAAAAAATATTGTTTAATTCAAAAGTACCCTTACTCTGGTTATAAAGACATATGCATATTACTTCATTTTATGTATCTGATACTTACAGTACAGTCAATTCAGACCTAACATCTACTCGTATACACAAAAATATTACCCAGAAAGAAATCCTTTACGATTGTATACTTGTAGAATCTTGTCACATCCTATCGTCATTATATCCTTAGAGCCTAAGGTCAAAATCCTCACAGACTTTCACATATTATAGAGGAAAAGCAAAGATTTGAATAAAATTAGCTCAAACCAGTTCCAATAACTAGCGTCCTAGCGAAACTAGATCTTACCTCGATAACGACTTAGCAAACACGAATTTACTACCAGCGCCTTATATATTGGAGTTATTCATATTATACACATATCTATATTAATTATACACATGTCTTGCATTTAAATATCTGCAAATCATTTCGATTATTGTTGACTATTATTCGAAATTAATTACTATTTCATTAAATCATAGAACGGTTCTTGATGGTTCCTAAACAATTTTCTTTTTAAATTCGGAACAATATATAAGTAGCAGTAAAAATTAAGTACCTAAAGTACCATTCATCCTTTAGTTTTATTTGTTTAGTTTTAAAAGAAACTACCGAGCGTCAGTTTTAGTTCAATAATTACAATCGAGTTATGTGATCGCTTAACATAGCGTCATAAAGAGTCACATAATACAAAAAAAAAATGTTAAAAAAATGGTGTGACACAGCTCGCAAATCACAACTTACATATGAACGTTGTAAACAAATGTCAGTAATTAATTAAAAAGACGAACAAGAACTGGTTTATTAATATATTCGAAGCTTTCCGATCGCTAGTACAATTACCACCTACACACGAGTATTGTCTGACATCATTAGCATATACGAAGGTGTGTCTCCGAGATACAACTTACTACACACTTTGGAGAAAGCTTTAGTTTTTTGTAATTTGTTATTTAATTTGTATTTTCAGTAGACTTGAATTAAGTAGGTTCAGATTCAGATATTATTGTTTTCTGTTTAGTTAACGTCTCGAGTAATTATTTATTATAACATTTCCATGATAAAACCATTATACTTTATGTTCGGTAGTACTGTACAGTACAGTACAACCAGTAATAGTACTATTACTGACACTAGTACTATTGTTACAAAAATGGTACAAAGTACACGTGTACTTAGTACTAGAATTTTGTTCAAATGATTTATAAGAACATAAAGAATACGATTTGTAAAAAAAAACAAAAATCCTAATCCTAATCAATGTTATAAATATTCTGTGAAAGTTCCTATTCCCAAATATAGCTTATTTTTCAATAAGAGCTTAATTTATTTTTATAATTACATATTTACATAAGTATAGCTCTAAGTTGCATGCCCGGCATATTACAATGAATAAGTTAATAGTATTCAATTTATATCAAAAATTAATATACGCATAAAGAGTACGATTGAAAAGCAGAATCATACTAAATGTAAAATTCTGTGAAAGTAATACAATTTTTATGACTCAACCATCCAATTAGACCTTAATGGATTTTAATCAAACTCGGCCGTTTGATAGACCATGTATTGAATTAATTAATATTCATTTCTTCTTCATTATTGTTTGCGCGTGCATTTTAATTGAAATTAACAAGATTTTATTTTTTATTCGCGATAGAAACATTGAGACACTGTATCGGGAAAAAGAATCATAACACCAGCTAGCGCCCCAGCCTCGTGCCAGGAAACTATCTATACAAATAAATACAATTGGAGTCTGTTTTTAATAATAAGATAACCGATTTTTACTAAATGCATATGTTTATATACACAATTTCTTAGTTGTGGTCTATAAATTGAATTAATCCAAGGACAAACTCCGTAGACAAAAAATTGTCAGTCCAGGTGTTTAGAAGTTCAATGACCTGCACAGAAGAACTAAAGATGACTGATTCCTAATAATCTAGTACTAACAAATGTCGACTCAATCGTCGACGTCGGCTGGGGAAAGGGCATTGCACGTAGGGTGACGTCAATCATAGTTTAGTATTATAATGAACACATGACTATTACGACTGAACTCACTGTCACACATCTTAACAAGCCTTCAACTATTCCTGAGATAAGTTCAAGCCACACCCGGCTATCCAATCTGAAGTTATTTTGTGAAGCTAGTTCCTTGTTTATTGATGAAACATCTGTTACGCGTTTAAAGATAAAATCGATTTTATCGATTTTTTTTTATTCTGCTAGGTTTAGAGTAATAATTTCAATCGACTTTGAAATGGACACTTATTTTGTTTGTTAAAGGAAGCACATACATATCGAGGAATATTGCCTCACTATCACTCCCATAATCAAAAAACTAAGCACAAGTCTGATCAAAGATTGAGGGTTAAGGGGATAATTAACCACGCTAGCCACTTGAAGACGACATTAACTGTGAAACTTCTCTGTCCCTTACGGAGGTCTTGATTGCAATATTCGTAATACAATTTTCACTTCAAAAAAAAATAGGATTTAACATTCACTCAAGTTATCCGAAATAAAATTCCCCGAATGGTTGTTAGAGCATAATGGTACATATGTATAAGAAAAAATGTGTATAAATAAGTATAGGCCCTTTCTATTAAAGGTCATTGCACTTACGTTGCAACGCGAACGTCACAAATGCACGCCCTTGTTTCGTAACAATAGTAAACCATGGTTCTTATCAGATAAATTTAACGGTTCTAATCTTATCAGAATTCCTTATTTATACCGCATTTGAATTTGAAATCGTGGAGCACTTGAGGAATAATGGTTCGCGTTTTTGCAACGCAATCTGTATGCAAACGAATTATTTTGTTAATTAAATCCGGTCGGTTGGTGTCTATAATTGATATATCAGAATCCCGACCTTGATGTGCAAGTTTTTTTGAGCGTGTCTTGTTCAGTTCGCGATGTTTGAGAGGCCCGCGATTATTATTTAGAAGGTACTCATGTTATGAATATGGGCTTGGAAATATTAAGCTTGGTAAAGGTATTCGGGTCTAGGTGAATTTAAATATTTGAAAGTATTTTATAGTGTATATTTCATGTTGTTAATAACGACATACAAATACTGTCATAAATATTCTGTTATTATTTAATGAATGTATTTGGGATACACTTTTTGGCATTCTTTATTTACATTTAGAACACATAATTTTGTTAATCATAGAAAGGGGGACATACATCCCCACGCCAGGTCCCTTACATGGCATGCCAAATATGCCAGACATGCTGCTAAAAACATTATCTCCATTTCCCAGACATCCTTTGGGTATATTAAAAGCACAATGCAAAAAGGGAAATACCTAAAATGTATAAATATGTAAATAGGTATGCTAGGTAGATATTTATTTTTGCTTAGACGAAACATTTAAAAACCTTGCTTAAAACCAGTTCGCATTTCAAAATTCTGTCATTGTTTACAGATATCAAGCGTGGATCTTGTTTATGGAATGCGTGCCAGATTAACTACCATTATGATAATCACATACCAAATAGCCAGCTGAACCGTTATAACGATACGCGAACGTTGACTACAGAACAATACTGTAACTATGACTGAACTGTGCGTAGCTCCACGTACATTACAAACGATCTATGAAGTTAAGCAACCTCGGGTGCGGTCGGTACTTGGATGGGCGTATGACTTCGTACTTTGAAATGCATGTTAAACTATCAGTCCCTCAAAAGTCAAAAGATAGCAGTTTAAAGAGATGGTAGTGTAAGCTAAATTCCTAATAAACATAACATACTTCGTACATCTTTGTATGTTCTGCTGTGCTTACTGATGACTTATCTACTTGGCAAAAACAAATTAATGACTTAATTTAGATTATTTTCTAATATACCTGGTTAGTAACTCGTCTCTGTATCATAGCAAGGTATAGTTACTTGATACCTTGATAGTACAGTATGGATAACATTTTTGCCAATTTAATTTTTTGATTTCACTTTATTTACTAGTAATTGCTGATTCAATAAGCTCATCTGATTACTAGCTTTGTATTTCAGTTTTAAGTATTTTTAAGAACAATCAATTTATTTGTATGAAATTCGCTTGTCAAATCGCTTTATTATAAATTGCAGAAATTAAGAAGTTAGCAGCTACCATAGCTCTATTCTTTGCCTTCAATAAGAATAACAATTTTTTTTCAAAGATCATTTTGTGAACCAAACAATTTTTTTTCATGAATCGCTCTTCTAAAGTTTCTGTACAGTAAACAGACAGTAAATAAACAAAAAGATATTATATCGTTTTCATAAGTTACTTCACCTTGCTTTCATAACCAAACAAAGGTCATAACTTTTGTTATCAGAGTAAATAAACTTATGTTCGGCAATATTACGAATGGAGGTTCTTGGAGGTTCAAACAAAGAAAAGTAACTACACTTTCGTAGAAAAGTGTATCAAATCAATAGAAAATATTATTGCTGTCAATAGCAAAACACTTGAGCACGCGAGCGTCATCAACCCAAACAAACGTAAGAGACAGAGTGAGGGTGAGGGGCGGGGGTGCGCACCCTTCGCGTCACGTGACGAGCGACCTTCAGGCGGCGCACCGACCTTGAGGCGCTCGCCCCGCGCGGGTCAGAGGTGAATGCACGCGCCTCCCTGCGCCCGCGCCCCGCTGCCTTGCCGCGGCCCCCAATTCATGCCACTCACCTCAAACTATCCTCCACACCATCGCACCACCTCAGGAGCCACCGGCCTTCGCCATCATCCCGACCTCGTGCACCCTCCCTCTTCGAACAGGTACCCGCGCCGCGGCACACCTTTCCCATAAAATATCACCGACAAGTTTATTGACATCGAGTCGCTCCAACGATTGCGCAAATCTTACTAATTTCATACAATTTAAGCACATTCACTATTAGCGTCCGTATAAAACACTTTTCGTACAAAATATATTGTCTGTTCACTCAAAAAATACTTTTTAACAAGAAAAACATTGAACACAACGCGTCAGTACAAGTAACGACTACAGCATGTCCTCTCACCTCCGCAAAACAAAGCGGAATAATAACTCGCTCGAGTTCGACTGAACTGACATCTCGCGACATGTAAACGCCAAACAAAGGTAGGTAAATTGTGGCTACAGACAGCTGCCATCTAGCGACAAAATTGGGTACTTTTAAACAACGCTAACTAAGGGGATCAAAATGAACAATAATTAACTCATTTTTAAATGTTTTACATAAAATTACTTCAGTAAAAACTAAATATCTTAGTTTTTTACCTAATCAATTTAAATTTATTCCTAACAGATTATTAATATTTCTGACAATGAAGATTGACATTCACGTAACACTTCGTGGCTGTGCGTCTGTAAAACCTTAATTTAAAAAGTTAGTCAAATCAAAGTAATCAAACTGGAACAGCTGTGAAATCTGCGAATCGCTAAGGAATTACAGTTTTTTTTTTGTTTTTCTGCTGCATAAAGAACTAATTACTAGCTAGTCAGTCAACCGTCAGTAACTTAAGCGTAGTGTTATATAAACTGTGGTCCAATTATGGATTTTTGGGGGAAGTTTGAATAAAGAAACTTTGTGAAATCCTTGAGAGTCGCGTCATTAATTAAACATTATAGTTTACGGACTTTTCAAGGCTGTACCAATAAATGAGCAGTGCCGTTAGAGTATTATGAAAAGTACAGAGCATAATGGGCGAGGATAATGATCATTACGGCCGGAGTACTAATAAAAACACACTTTTAAAGATTGTGATTCTTGGCGATGGAGGGGTCGGAAAATCATGTTTAATGAGCAGATTCATATCAAATCACTTTGATGACCACAACTTCCATACGATAGGAGTGGAATTTATGAACAAGTCAATAGAAATTAATGGGGCACAGTACACTTTACAAGTAAGTTGCATAGTCTATAAGGAAAACATTGTTAGTTAAACTGAGGAAAATTACTTATAATTTCATAACAGTGTTGATATGTACCTCTGATTCTTGCATTTTGTGAAGACTAGTCAGAATACTTGTATGGATAGTAGGTAAACTTTGTAAAATTTTGAGTTAATTGAAATTGTTATTACCATTTAGCTGTTTAAAATGTTTACCTATTTTGTTTAAATGATTAGGGTTTCAGTGTGTAACATTTTATAAAAGCAAAGGCTCTATCATTTTCATATAGAAATATCTTTTTATTTATTGTGTTTTGTTTCTTTTCTTTTTTTAAAGTAAAGACTGTAACTGTAACAACATCTGTATTCCATACCTATGTTTCACAATAAATAATAATATGATTTGATTAATTATATCTTATTATTATAATTATAATAATGTTGGGGGTGGTCTTAATTTTGATCTATATTAAAACATAGGAAGACTTGAAATCAGAACCTTCTGTTAGCATTTGTTAGCTAAGCTGACTAACAACACTATTTATCTGCTATAAAATTAAAAGGGCATTTGAATAATTGATGTACCTACACCAAGTAAATAAGATTTGTTGATAAAAAAATAATTTATGAATATTTTGCAACATAAGAGACCCTAGTAGGCTTGCAACGAAAAGAAAGCCCCAGCATGCTTGGAACTTGATACTTCCTATTGGTTCCTATTGGTATTGGTACAGTGCATGAGTTTATGTATCAGATGACAGCAACCTACACTATTTCCACTTTTGGCCACCATGGGCCCTTCAATCAATTGTGTTACCCCCACCTAGTACCTCGTGCGGTCTCAATACTCTGGTTTCCTTTGTGTTCCTTTTGGTTTTGAGTTTATGAGTTTCTACCTAATATATATAGATTGGATAGGTTTAACTGATATTTTATGTAAAACACAAACTTTAATTTATAAAGGTCCTTTTAAGTGGTTGTCGCTAAAACTTCCATGAAACATCTAATATTGATATCCATTAAAAGTATACTCAAGGTTTTCCTTTATCTAATATATGTCCAAATATATGATATCACTGGAGGCAAATATTGGTAGATGTGATATGTTAAATTTTTTGTACATTTAAAGATCATCTGATAACAAATCAAAAGGTCATATTATTTTCGGTGTTGTTTGTATGGTAACGATGTGTTAAGATGCAATTATAATGAAATGTTAATAAATGGTTTTTCGTAACTTGTTTTTGTATATTCTATCAATAATTTATTATTTAATGGCACCTGCTTTTTATGTAAATTGTCTTTAATTAACAAGAGTAGCAAATAATAAGATTTAACATATTACATTATGTTATCAAATCACCGATCAACCTGTATGTGGCTTGCATTATTTTACATTTTTTGCTTTGAATAGATCCTTCCCCAAAACAAGAGGTGTTTACTCCATCACACCTCTTCCATACAAATTGGTAGAGGTGTTAGTTATTTCAAGTCAATTACCACATATTTTTAAACTACATCTAAGGTTTCCATTCCAACAAGGTGTAACATAGAGACTTCCTCACCATGTTCTTCCTTTTTTTATATTAACTGAGCAGCAAACCAGTATAAAGGCAACTTTATGTTAAGTACATACATATATATAAATATCCTCACACCAGGTCCCTTACGGGGTAGGCAGAGAGCGTTGAGTGCCAAATATTTCTTATGTTAAGTGGTCACTGCAACCCAAGTATGATCAAAAGGTCGCACATAGATGAGTTGCTAGTCTTAATGGTCACCTCAAATAATCATATCTCAAGTCGCTGGTAATCCCCGACCATAGAAACACAAGCAATCTTGCTTCACAGCAGATTATGAGGCAGTGGTAGGTTCCTCCCCAGATGAGCTATACAAAGTACCTACTACAACTACTACCTTTAGCAAAGCACGTAATATATAGTTACTAATATTATAGATGTTTGGCACTCCATGCTCTCTGCCTACCCCGTAAGGGACCTGGCCCGAAGATATGTATGTAGGTAATATTATGAAGCTATTATAAACTTTGTTAGGAACTATGATATTTATATTCACGAGTAAGGATCCAGGCTACAATTTATGCGCTGTTGAAACTGTGAGGGACTAGTATGCATATTTAATTATAACACCAACAAGTTTTGCCAAAGGGTAAATCCACTATCAAAGCAACTAAATTTCTGCTGCTAATCGACTTTTTCTATATAAAGTCAATAGTTCGATATCTATACTGTGTGACCTAGAAGACAGCTGACATTGGTCAAGTGTAGCTGTTGTAATTGTATATTGCTTTTAGCATTGACTATCTGTCCATTGTGATGTAGACCTATTACCCTATTGTACATTGATTTGTTGTATTGTGGCATACTTCTGTGCACTATGAAACTATGTGCCTTATCAAAAACAAATACTAACTGCTTAATAGAAGTAGGATTTTTTAATAAATAACAATAATTAGTCAAAAACATAACATTAATAGACACCTATAAAATATTATAAACCTAAAAAGATTAATATCTGTTCGCTACAGTTCAACTATTGACTGCCTAATGCGGTCATCATTTCCAAAATACATTTTTTGTGAAGCGTATTACGCTAGATGACAACGTATGGATTAATATTCATAAAAATCATGGACATCAGCGCCATCTAAAGATTTGCTGGTCTCTTATCATCGACACAAAATTTTTTAAAAGTGAAGTTCAGACATGAATCCCGGATACAAAAAAGATATCTGTTTTACTTTAATTTCATCTTTTACATGAAACTAATGCAATATCTGTTTGATTTTTTAAAGAATTTGGAATTGTGTTTTACGATAGTCCCGAGAATGAATCTTTCAGTACCGTCAGTTTCATAATTCGGAGTACCGTAACTACACGAGATCCTACTCTTAACTCGCAAACGCAGTTCCACGATCATAGTGTAGAATTGTGGACTATTATACAATTGCCAAATAATTACACAAATCGAGCTTCAATAACATTATGAGAAGTTTATTGTAGACATTTTACAGCTCGCCCTGGGACCTACAACGGTGTCATAACCCGCCTTCAGGCAGGCAAATTTCTTGTGTCGGTTGCTAATCAGGCAAATTCTTTGTGTGTCGGTTGCAAAACAAGCAAATTACTTGTGTGTCGGTTGCGATTCAGGCAAATTCCTTGTGTGTCGGTTGCATAACAAGCAAATTACTTGTGTGTCGGTTGCGAATCAAGCAAATTTCGCGTGTGTCGGTGCAAATCAGGCAAATTGCTTGTGTTAGGTTGGATCGACAAGTGTATTATTTGAGGCGAGAATCTTACACTTTATGAGTAGTAACGTATCTATGGCAGTAGCGGATATAAACGACTAAGTATTATTATTTATTTTTAATAGGAGATCCGTATGTGCCTTTGAGTTTCCCGAAAACAAGCTAGTTTCTTTTGACTAGCCATGGAACTAGCTCATCTAGCCATCACCGTATAGCAAGACTAGGACACATCATTACCAAACCAGAAATAGGGTTGACTAACGGAAATCATTTAAGTGTTATTTAAATAGACCACACTTTGATTAGTTAACATTAGATACAATTCATCCAAAAATACTTATGAATAAATGATTTTAATTATTTCCGGTGTCATAGCGCATTTCCTAAAAGTAATATAATATAAATACAGCAGCCTTTATTTTCTAGTCTATATCAACAACACAAAGGTTGAGGTATTCAGATTAACAAAAAAAGCAAACGCGTTTTTGTAAACACGTTATGTAATTCGGAACACTACCGGGGATGGAAAAAACCTTCAATAATTTGAATGCCAAAGAGCAACAGTTGGTTTCGAATAAATTTCTTTTGTTGATCTGGTTTGGTCGTGATAAATAATAAAGAAGATTGTGTTTTTACCGTTGACGCATTATTGCAAAATATTATGAAAATCCATTCAGACTTCTAATTTTTTTTTTGTTTTTTT
>DWPP01000253.1:0-12588 GCA_018251735.1 Eantis mithridates tamenund
TACATACATAGGTACATATCTTCACGCCAGGTCCCTTACGGGGTAGGCAGAGCACGGAGTGCCAAATATCTCTATCCTTTATTGTTAATGTTTATTTAAAAATGGTTAATTTTAATTGGATTTTTTTGTCTTTGTAGTACTAATAGCTGTAATAATACGCGGCCGACATAAACTTACGGCCGTGGTTTCTTCCAAGATTTCGTTGAATCCTTTAAGACGGCGTTCCTCACGTGCAAAATGTTTTGCTTGTACCCGGTTGAAGTTGAGAACACTTTGCTCAAGTCGCAGTGCACGCTCGTGTCGCTATTCGCGCCGCGTCGAGTGCTCGTTCAACATGTCTCTGCTAGAGATGTCGCTCCAGTAGCAAGCATTTTGCGCACTCGACAGCTTCCTTCTAGCCACTCGTGCCTACCTACAGGATGTGTTCTATATTCACTACGTCAGGATCACTTCGGATTGGTTCAGCTGTGATAATATTGAATACTAACCAAAAAACAGAGATGTTGAGAATGTCGTTATCAACCGATGAGTATTATAAAATTATCAATGCAAAAAAAACTTTTTAAATTTTTTTTTTAAAAGCAATAACTTCGAAAAGTATACTGTACAATAAGTAGCAGATAAATAAATGCAAAATAAACCGGTAGATAAGTATAATAATACTGCACAGATAATTAAGACTTGTAAGTCACTACACGTTTGCTATTTAAACCTATGTGGATGGAATACCTATTATTTATCATTCGTCACTCAATCTAACTTCAAAGGACTGCAAATGCTTTCGGAATTAACTGAACACCTGTCCGATAAATCACGTGTACCTTACAGTCCATAGATGCTCCCGATGTTTACTCACATACAAATTGGACTTCTTAAGAGCAGTATAAATATATAAACTTTCATTCGGAATGCTCGAGTGTTTCGTTTAGTCAACAATTCTGTTAAAGTGGATAAGTTGATGTAAACACTTAGTCACTGACAGATTTTTGTTTAAGTAATAACATGTTAAGAATTGAGATTTCAAAAAGAGAAGTTTTTGGACTTAGATCAAAGCAACTTTTTGGTACCTAAATATCAATTCGGTCATCAGTGGACTTACAGATTTAGAAACTGTAAAATGCTTTCTGTGTCTGAACTTACCGGACCGTACCGGAAATGACTTAAAGGTTTAATCCATGAACGGATGTAGCCGAGTAATGTAGCAGGTGTGTAGCTATTAAGAAAAAAAAATGTATATTAATCTATTAGTATTGTCTATTATGTCCACCAATTCATATTGGAGCAGCCTGGTGGAGCAACCAGGCCTTCACCAGTTGTAGGGATCTGTCCCTACAACTGGTGAAAGCCGAAATCTGTTTCGGTCCAGTGGAATATAAAAACATACATCGCGGAAAGCTCTAACCAAATAAGCAGATGATTGTTATGCAACATTCACCTGTCTGTGCCTGTAGGCTACTTGACATCGGTCAACAAGTTCTTGAGATTTGATATTTGTAAAAATAACTGTTATGAAACAAGACGTGTGCGCAATGTTCCTAATTCGTGACTAGAAACGACTAAAAGCTACCTCACCTCATTGTCAAGTCAGAGCACGATCATAGCAAACTACACACGTCTCAGTATTAATTTGCTTTGGAAACAATTATGCTTATTTACACAAAACATGTCTGTAGTAGTTCAAATTTTATTGCTGGTAATTTAGTTGGACATTTTACTATGCTTTTTGTTAACTTGAATTTTTAAAGGATTTTGTAATTTGTCGTAAGTATAATTGACACGTCTCTCGCATTTGTATATTCTTAATTGGTATCTACTGCAATGTGTTCAAAGGTTAAATTCGTTATATTATTACAATCCCCGAATTGTATGAACTATTCAGTAAAGCATTCATTCCATATTGTAGGCGCTTCACATTCGAAACGTAATCAATTTTCTATTCGGACGTTTATACTCGTAGAATTTCATGCACCGTTATCGTTCAATGTCCACAATTCGGAGATGAATGGAGAATGGAGCTTTCAGTCATAACCGGGCCACTTTGTCAATTTTTGTAGTAGGCACGGAGAGAAGGGCATATCTATAAAAAGCGCTTTCTACGCTGCAATTATAATGTTTTGCTTGCTTTTTTCCTAGTTCCGTTTAGCGCTGTGGTTCTTGGTGGTTTTAGTTGTATTGCGGCGTGTCGGCGTGTCGGTCGGCGGTTCCCGAGAGTGTTATTGCTCAGCGGCGCAGCGGGTAACGGAAGAGCTTAGTGCTCGGTTCACAATTAGTGCCTTGTCCCGTTACCAGCGCATTGTCCGCTTCAATACTCCGCTAGTTATATTCCTTTGTGCACTCTCATTGGTTCGTTCTCAGATTGTTTGTTTTGCAATAATTAGGTTATAACTTTGTGGTCCAATAATATCTTAAGATAAAGAAAAACAATATCGGAATGCAATCAGTTTAATTATGTAATCAGCCTTCCATGTACGGTTGCGTTTTTATAGCTTGCACAAATTGGTTCCATTTCTTATAACAGAGAGCTGTATGCGTTTTTCTTTCAATCCGTCCAGTTATTCAACATACTCCAGTCTCGGTTGACATAGAACATGACACCTTTGTCTTTTTATTTTGCGTTTCATTAAAATAAAGAGACGGTTGTATACTAAATAGTTAAAATTCCGTGTCTTGTTTATAAAAATTTATAGAGAAAATAATGAAATCTTGAAGGTTTATCTTGAAATTTACTTTCGCAAGGGAAGACGGTCAGGCTGATTACGTTAATTTATTTATAGGAGAACGGGAGTTATAAATTTACAGCTGTCTAGATAAGTTTGTTAATCAGCGAGTCAGTGCTCGTTGGAACGGATTAAGCGCCAAACTCATTCGCGCTTGTCTCAGCTACGCTACAGCAACATACCATCAATTTGTCATTAGGGGTTCATTCATTAACCGTGATAATAGATATGAATCAGTACAACGCACAACCGTTAACGAACGGTCCGACCTCGAAAAGGGACGCTATAACTCCGGATGTGTAACACCATGACTTGCTGAGGCTTCCGTACTTTTTGATTAAATTTTAAATTAAATTCGCAACATTCTACAATTGGTAGGCATTCAAAAGTCTTCAATGTTCAGAGTACTAAAACTATATTCGTTTTGAAATACATAAGGACATATCCTTCTTCTTCAGATGTATGTACATCTGATTCATATTTGAAGTCGTGGAAATAGAAATGCTTCACAAAGTTGCCTAAACGAGGTAAATAAAAGCGCCCGGATAGCGAAGAGGGGAAAGGAAGGAAGGAAGGGAAGAAAGGGCGAAGGACAACTGCTGACGCCAGACGAGTCCTTGGAGATTACCTTGCACGAGAGTACGACCTTCGGTTCTATTACGCACCATTTGATCGACCAATGAATAAAATCTGCTGTTAATAAGATATCTTTTGTTTATTTATAAATTTCACAACTAATGGAAGCAACTGCAAGCTTTAGTAGAAACATTTTGAAACATAAAGTAAATAATGAATGACAAAAGCACAATAAATAATGAAGTTATTTATAGTTAGCATGATTCACAGTCTATTGTTATTTTAACGCCATGACAGAGTATTCATTATCGCTATTAAATATAAGCAATATAAGTTCGGATCAAAGTGTTATTTTTGCATCATTTTAAGCATTCTTATATGCTAGTCGTCCTAGTCAATACCGTTTCAAGGGAAGTCACGGAAAAGCTACAGAACTGGGTGAACTGAATACCTTGTACCAGACACCGGGCTAGTCACGCACGTATAAGGACTGAACCAATCTTCTTTCACATTCACGGCATACCCTTAACCAAATATCGAATGAAGATAGCTCTTACTTAATTAGAACATAACAGAATTTGGTATCTAAAGCTAAGTGTGTTAGGTGGCAAGGAAATTGGATTATTTTTAGAGCGGATATTAAATTATAGTCGGTCAGAATCCAACGACGCGGTGCGGGTTCTATTGTGGTCAGAGTTTACGACCATTTTAATAGCTATTCTAATCGCTATAAAATGTCAATCGTTCACACTCGGACGTACCAATTTACTACAATCATTTTTTCGTGGGGGATGGGGCCCGGAGCCTTAAGTATGGTTGGAATGTACTACTCAAGTACTTATGTCGACCAATCTTAAATTGAATGACATGTTAACTCCATCATCAATGATCAATTAAGAACTCTTGGTCATCTAATTTCAAACAATTTTGTTATGAAAAATTATGTAAATAAAACATATAAGTCTCATACAAATAGTTAAGTACAAACATACAAAAACACCAGTACAAAAGTCGTGACTTTTCGGCACTCTCTTTTAGTTTAAGAGACTTTAATGCAATGTATGTATCCTGAATACAGAAGTGTAAGGTAATAGTATTATAATGATAGTAATGAACTTCACGAAGCATTTTCATTGCGGTTGTGAACATTTGCTTTTGTGTGAACAATTCATAGGACACCGCCTTAATGTACGCCGTCGACATTACCGATTACCGGGTATTCAGTTTGATATCTATTCTATGAGTCTGAGCACAGTGAAGTGAACCCCACTAGATATTTTTAACAATATACAATGCATGTAGATACTGCTGGTGCTGAATGCTGCTGTTTTCAGTAGTACAACTTCACCAATGGAACCGTCACAGTTCGCACCATAATTATTAAATATACTACTGTATATTATTATATTCATTTTAAGAACTTAAGCGCAATATACATAATAATTATTTATAATAAGTTTTTTTTATTAAGGGTGCAACAGACATTTACTTAAATAACCGTTGATTTAATAGAATGCAACAAGAAGCGACGGTTTTCATATCATTTCGTCGCAGTGACCACGATAGCGGCTTGTTGGTTCAATGCGACTAATTAATTTTACCGAGCTTCGTTATAATGCAGACCGGACAGCTTAATAACACTTCGCTCTGAACACATTAGTTAACAAGATCTTTCACCGTATTAGGATTCATTCTTTCCATCTAAATTCAGACTTTATCGACTTTAAAAACTTCCTTTTGATTTTTTATACTTTCTAAAGGACCTTAAGCCTCAGTTTGCTATTACTAACCAGCAAAGTGAAGTAATTTATAGCCCCAATACGCAAACTCCATCTCCAATACTCCTGCCGATCGATTGTTCTGGTGGCCGTGAACTCGGACCAACTCTCGTATAGAGCGTGATTCGCGGAAATCAATGTACTAGAGCAAAATAACATCACGTTTCCTTTTATTTGAACTGAAAGCTGGAAATACGACGGTAAGGTTTTTAGGCATTATCTGAATTCACAATCGCTCTAGTCTAATTGCTTGCTTTGATTAACTGCAGAACTGATCACCAAAGGCGAGCAAATTACCGCTATTCATTTGATAGAAAATTGCTGCTGTAGTCGTGCTAACGTGGTATTTCTTACGTCCGTCTGGCGCCTGGGGAAAAAGTTGCTCACTTTGAGAACATCGCGTTTCACGTTACGTCACAATTTTAAACGCTTCTCGGAGTTAAACTATCCGGCTTAGGTTACAAAATGAGCTAGCGGGTTAGGTTTTCTATAGCACCTTATCGGACAGAATTTCTCTTTTCAACATCATCGATAAAGATTCTCGAATTGAACGGAATCGCGAATGAAAAGGAAAATCAAAGCAATGGTAAATAACCAGCATAGAAAACAAATTCGTAGGCTAGTAAATATTTCAATAGAGACACGATAATTACAAAGATATTATTATTGCAACCCGAAACCAAAGTTAAAGTATCAAGTCAAGTAAATCAAGGAAGTTTTGTTGTTTAAAGTAGATATGCAGTTGCTTATCTAATTTGCAAAGGCGAAAACTTCAAAGATAACAAGAATGTTGTGTCTCGAAAGTAAAAGAGCAGCTGCACCTTTTCCCCTCGCTCTAATCATTGTTCGACCAAGGGTCGTCTAATATAGGGAGCAATGGCCGGGCGACAAACGAAAAAAAAAAACAATATAATAAAGAACCGCATCCAGGTACCCACGCACAAATCTTTTGTCAGAGAAAGTTGTTGCTCAAGTCATCAATTTGAGATATGACTCTCATTTCCTAAGACGAGCCCGTACTAGAGTTGTCGTCAAAGTAATCGTTTTTACTATCGAGAACCAGAGGCTTCAATAAATAATGTATGTAAAAAAACTATACCAATTCCGAAAGTATTTTAAAAACCTATAGGATCACTATAAACGGAAAAAATAATGATGCTCTAAATCATTCTGTACTATAAAAAAAGATGGTTTTAATGAGAGTAGGTAGAACAGAGTTATACCTAACTTCATTATTTATTCACATTGCAAAGATAAAAAGTCTTCTAGATCATTTTATGTGTCACATTGAGTATGCATAGACAATGGTCAGTCAATAACATGCAATAACACAAAAGGCCTTTCAGTTCATTCGAGAATTGAGCTCTTGTCTGCTTCAATTGGAATTATTAATTAATGTCGTATACGTTGTCTTCTTAGAGTGTTTTCGTCTTAGTCAATTTTGATAAGGTCACGTTCAATTCTTGGAAAACAATGACAGTAGTAAATCTAAGAATAATATCGTTTTTGCTGATTCAAATTATAGTTTGTTAGTTAGCATGTATTTGCCAGACGAGTTTTTCTTCTTTAGAGATCCTTAAATTGAATTAAATAGCGTGTAAGGCGTTTCAAACCTGATATAGAATGGTATACAATCATCGTTCTGTGGAGTCTCCCCATTGTCCGACAGTTATAGGAAGTGCATTAAGCTATTAAGCAAACAGTTAGCGCTCCCTGCTTGTACGGGCTACATAGTCACCACTAACTAACGTTATAGATACCTTATTTAACTGTTCTCAATAAGGTTTCTATAACATTATGCCTAGATTTTATGATTAAACAACTTTTAATTTAGGCAAAATATTATTAGCATCAATACCGTTCTAAAGTAATTAAAAAATTGATGAAAGACATCTCAAAGCAATTCTAATGTGTACGAGATATCACGAAAAATAAAATATCTTCATATTTTATGTGAATATTTCCGATCTTTTACTTAATAGTTATTCAACTAATCGGAATAATCAACAAATTATTTTACACTATAGACAAATATCAATAAATTATTTTACTAAGTTTTTTTTATTATATATAGATTATCGCTTTGGGTCCTTAATGTGTATTTGTATATGTACACATCCAGATATTTTTATCGCTTTTACCAATTTTGCTAGCCCCTGAATTGTTCGAAGAGTCGATAGTGCATTAAGCTATTAGCAAACAGTTTGCACACCCCACATTGAAGCCGTGTGACAACTTTGACCAAACTCAGTAAATAAATCAATACACAATTTGTACACAAATAAACTCCCAAAATTTTAAGTACAGAATTTCTTATAGAAATGTAATCGTGTATGCTTTATCTTCATAAGTTATGGGGTACTAAAGATTTATGTATCTACATCTCAAACCAATTTCTTTCTTTCCTTCAGCCGTATTTCCACTCTTGTTCAAACTCAAAATATGTAAAAATATATTTTGATATTTCTTCCCCTACCATATGAATTTTTTATTTAGATACGGTAGACTTTTTATAAACCGTTGGTACGTAGTATGATCTAACTATAAATATATTTTTAAGAAGATAAATATTTAATCCTCTGGTTAGATTTTTTAAATATAACTCCAGATCCATGTAACAATATTCAATAATTAAATACGTCAAATATTAATAATACACATTCGCGGTTATAATTAATATTATGCTGTCTTACATTACAATTCATATGCTAGCTTACAGGTCATATGCCTGTGACGTTTTTTTTAATTATTGTTAACCACATTGTGGTTCAGCTTAACATGCTTAAGACATTTCATATAATCTTAAACATATATAATTTGTTGTAAGAATTTTATACGCAGTAAGTCTGTGAAAGATAGATTACAAAAGATTTACGAATATTGTGTTTCATTTCTAACTCAAATATTAATCTAACTCTAATATATCGTACCAAAAGAACATTTGGTACGATAACTATAAGCGGTTATCTTGAGTTCTTTTCGCCAAGATCAGGGCCACGCGGTCACCGGCCGAGGCGCGTTACTCGTTCATGGTTACTCCGCTTGCTGTCAACGGATGTTTTTTTTCGTTTCTTGCCCTCGGTTGTCGTGGCAAATGATATCATCTCACGATGTATAGTGCTTATTTACGGAATAAATAAGTATTATTCTACAAACTTGTTTACTCTATCTATCTAAATCAACCTCGTAATATAAGTACGTTTTAATTGAAGGAATCTTAAATGCTTCTTCCTTAGCAAAGCGATTGCAGTAGTTAAGGCGGAATATTATAAAATTGTCGGATAACTACTAAGAAACTGACGCTTGTTTTTAATTTAATCAAGATTTTCCTCAAACAAAGTATTTAAAAAGTTGTACAAGGAAAATAAAATTGCAACACGTGTTGTTATCGCGAACAATACCGGTGTCAAGCTTGCGTAGAATATCGACACTTCCGGCAGGTGCCTATTGAAAAACATCAGAATATGAAATGAGAGGATCCTCAGGAAATTTAAAACTGTTTGGTAAGTTAATTTCTGCAAGTATATTTGTAGAAACGAAGCTGTTACTTGTAGCTGTGAGGGCGGCTTCGTCGCGCGGGCGCGTATCGATCGAGTTCCGCCGCCACGGCCGCGGCCTGCATACGAATACGAGAATCGCCCCCAGTTTAGCCCCTAATCAAACCACTTCCTCCAAAGTGGACCCTCAGCCCTTCGTTAGTATCGTGACCTCGATCATTATTTCTGTTGACATTCAACTAGTGCAAAGAAATTCTATTTTTAATTTCTAATTGCTCAATAAATAACAGATTCGACAGTATTATTTTCAAATTATAGTCCTTAGAACATTATAGTCCAAAGAATTTAACGAAAACATGATCATTATTTCCGGATGGCTACAGCCTTGGATAAAATACGTAAAGGTTTGTCCAATTTGCGAGGCCCGAGGGACGTGACCTCATTCTAGTGTAATTGCAAGAACAATATTCCCAAAACCTACATAGACTGTCTACAGTCAACGTCTAGAATTTCAGGTCACGGTTACTCATTACAGCGTAGGAGTAACATGATTATAAATTAATGAATCTTAAGTGATCGTATTCCTCTTCATTTGCGATAAAACAATATCAGGAACAATAATAACATAATGCTGATCCTTTATTAAAAAAAAACCTATAAATAGACAGCACTAAGAGAATTGGATATGTAAAGTATCTTATTCATTAATCAAAATCTCCTTAACATGGCTTATCTCGATGAGGGTGGAACCTCCCCAAAAATTGGCGCAATTTTCCAGGCCACAACGCGCGTCCTTATTAAATTGCGAAATATCTCCGTGCTACCTTCATTCACTTTTAGTGGGTTATCCAAACTAAATGAACCTGCGAAAATGTAACTCTGCATGATTTTTTAAGGGTGGAAAACATGTTTAGTGTAAAATCGGTTGAATTTTCTGATTTAGTGATCATCGTGCCAACATTTTTTTCTCGTGGATTCTAACTTCCAAATATATTCTGCCAAACAAATTCGTTAGGTAAATGAACTCGAGTGGTGTATTATTAGCATAGATAGTGAGGCAATTAATCACCAGCAGTACTTGTTAGCCGATCGTAGGAACGGAAATGGGCAACTAGCAGCCAGCGAATGGGGGGTAGTGCCATCTGATTAACCTTTTAACTGCTTATCACAAGTGCCGGTACAACTTCGACTTGGATGAATTGCGTACTTTTAATCATACGCTTCCGCGTTACAATTACAAACGTTGCAACTTGTTGCTTTTATTTTTTCCTACTTACCTACTTGTGACCTAATAATAAACTTCACAAAGGCTTTCGTAGTTATTAATGTGAGTAAACCGTTTACTACAACACGATAATTTACAAGAGGCACGAAACTTTAGTTTGTTTTGTGTTTTATGAATGAAATAACTTCCTAAATAGGAATGACGTGAGCTGTATAAACTTGCAGATCGATATAACGACGCCAAATGGTCGGTGTCGCGACGGCTGGCCGCCGATATAAGCGCAACAATCAGAGCTTTCGTTACTTGTTCCTTGACGTATTTAATTAAGTGAAATACGAGAACTAAAATTTTTTTCTTGTCGGTATGCTAAGGGTATGGTTTGCTCAATAAATATGTACTTCCATAAAGCTAGGTAGATTAGTTAGATAGCATTAATTAACGTTTTTTATTTTAGGTTAGCCGAGTATAAATTTTATAAATCAAATCATATTGGTTTATTTTAAGTTATGTTATTCTATTTTACATAAAATGTAATTAATTTAAATATTTTGCAACGGATAATGCAGACATTAACTATCCTGTTAACAAATGCCGTATGTATAAAAAGATTGATACGCACCTTTATAATAATAGCAAGGAAGACATGAGCTTGATTGATGGACTCGTATGTGTAGTTTGGTGTTACATTAAATTATGCTTTTTGTATAACATTCCTTACCCGGTTGGATATATGCTATGATGGTACACAACTTAATTGGCATAATGAACGTTACATTGCGTTTTTATATGCATTATTATTGCTTCAATATAATTTGGAAATTAAATATAATACAAAATAATTTGGGAGTAGTTTCGTCCACCTTGTTAGCGATTATTTGTTTACCTATAGGCTATATGTAATATAAAAATCTCTAATATTCCTTCATATTGAATGAACGTTTCATTCAATATGCATTTGGTTTTTGCTAAAGCACGGATATAAAATGCATGGTGATTATTATTTATCAAGAAGGGCACGTGGATCTCTGGCGCAGCTGCCGCTGACAATATTCAATCCAGAGTTTTTTTTGTTGACAGATGTACTTATTGTACGATCGTTGCCCTGCAATTTGTCCACTACTTTAAAAATATATTTAGTCATTTTGAGGAAGTAAACGTTTGGTTGTATGTATTTTTGTTTTCGTCTACCATTAGTCTTTGAAAAGCGTAACAATACAGGGTTAAATAGGTAATAGTAGATCTGTCATAACGTCGAAATTATGATCTGACAAACTTCTATTTACTTTATCGTTGTTTACGTTGAACGATTGTTTACAGGTCTTTGTTTTTTTGTCCAGATCACCTTAATCTTTGATATAAATAGTACAAACTTAATTTATAATACTTCATAGATATCAAGTCTTATCGTCTAGCATTTCAACACTGGAATTTACGCAAAGAAAAATTAATGCCTCTTTTTGCACACCTTATTGTGTCCTAATACTTGTAAGTGAGGTCGACCGATAACTTCTTGGGTCGGACTGCTCAAAAGCAAGCCGGTATCGAGGATTCATTTGTCCATTGCATAAGTCTTGGCGGCGAAACAACGTGTATCGATCGAACCGGTTTATAAGAAACGTGTTAGGAGGTCCTTTTCTAAGTACGTTTATGAAATCAATACATGATGTTTATAAACAAAATAATTACTCACTTTACGTGTAAAAATTAATAATAGTAGTAATGCATAACATTTTATGAAAATTCCGTTCTAATTCAAAAGATTTACTTCTGGATTCTATATTTAATGTTTAAAAACTAAGTCAGATTTATACTACTTCTGATAGTATCGGTTTAAGCTTGGTATGAATAATGTTTCTCTTATAAGCAAAACAAAATAGTACTTAATATTGTGTATAAAGGAATTGATAAGTTCAGTTAAACTCAAAAATGTAAAATCAAAACCTATTTCTTAAATGTCTCCTAGTCCTCTTTTCAATAAATTATTCTGGCGATTTAATAGTAACTTTGCATTGAATGTATTTATTTTTCACTGACAATGAGTTAACTCTTACCTTTTGTTGATTCAAAAAGATTGTGATCTGCGTCAATAAGCGCGGGCAAAGAAGCCTCTGGGAAAATTCACAAAACTAGGGATTTTCCGGAGTGCGCACAAACACAGGTGAAAACGTTGATAACAGAGCACTAGCGAATATGGTATACTTCCATCGACGTTAGAGTTATATTTTATTACTAGTTCGGTAATGGTAAGAAGGGGTACAGCTTGGAACGCACCGTCGCAGTGCAGAGGTTCCGTTGGACTGGCGCTGGCGGCCGGCGGCGGCGGCGGCTGGTCGGAACTCGGGCGGCTGCGGTGCGGAGACTTGCGTCGTTCCACTCGCTCCGTCACTCAACGCTGTGCAGAAGTAGTTTGTCCGCCACGCTCGCGCGGAATTCTCCAAGGAGCCATCTCGACCGCCGCCGTTAATTCAAACTTAATTTTAACTCCTTCAAATGATCCTTTTTCCTCTTATCATTCGGTTGCGGATTATGATTCGTAATAAGAAATTGTGACATAGGTAGTCCATTCGGCAAAAAAATTTCGTGCCTCTGTTCTCTTGACATTAATACTAGTTAAACTTTGGATCTATAGATGTCTATATAATAATATACCTAAATCTACATTGTTGAATATAAATAAAAATACGAACAAAAACAACATACATCTAATCAGCATGCTGTTGCCAATTTGAAATCTTAGATGTTAACTTTATTTCGTGCGTTTAATGTTAATTATTCTTCAGCATTTAGATTAATGG